>PVKV010013463.1:0-15487 GCA_004027835.1 Alouatta palliata
GGACCTGGAGCGCTTCGGGGTGCGGGAGTCCGACCTCCGCCCGTTCCTGGACGGAGGCATCCTCCGCCGGGACAGAGACTCTAAAGACTGCTACTCCTTCCTCCACCTCAGCCTCCAGCAGTTTTTCACCGCGCTGTTCTACGCCCTGGAGAAGGAGGAGAAGGAGGAGGAGGACAGGGACGGCCACGCCTGGGACATTGGGGATGTGCAGAAGCTGTTTTCCAGTGAAGAAAGAGTCAAGAACCCCGACCTGATCCAAGCAGGACACTTCTTATTCGGCCTCGCCAACGAGAAGAGAGCCACGGAGCTGGAGACCACGTTTGGCTGTGTGATGTCACGGGAGGTCAAACAGGAGTTACTGCGGTGCAAAGCACATCTTCATGTGAAGAAGCCGTCATCGATGGCAGGCCTGAAGGAGCTGCTGTGCTGCCTGTATGAGTCTCAGGACGATGAGCTGGCAAAGGTGGTGATGGCCCCGTTCCAGGAAATTTCTATTCACTTGACAAATAGGTCTGAAATGATGCAGTGTTACTTCAGCCTGAAGCACTGTCCAGACTTGGAGAAACTCTCGCTGCAGGTAGCAAAGGGGGTGTTCCTGGAGAATTACGTGGACTTCGAACCAGACTTTGAGTTAGAGAGGTAAGAACGGTTTTCCCATCCCACGCTCCACCAGGAACAGGCCAGTCTCCTTTGCCTGGTGGCTTAGGGTCAGAATTTCCCTCTGGCTGGACTTTGTTCCTGCTTTGTGTTCAATGCAGAGATACGATCTGGCAATTAGGAATTGGGTTTTTTAAAAAAATGGACAGTTTTGCTCTAGTCGCCAGGCTCGACTGCATTGGCATGATCTTGGCTCACTGCAACCTCCTCCTCCTGGGTTCAAGCGATTCTTCTGCCTCAGCCTCATGAGTAGCTGGGATTACAGGCATGAGCCACCGCGCCCAGCTAATTTTTGTATTTTTAGTAGAGAGGACGTTTCATCTCGTTGGCCAGGCTGGTCTCAAACTCCCGACCTCAGGTCATCCGCCCATCTCGGCTTCCAAAAGTGCTAGCATTACAGGCCATTTGTTGTCTTATTTTTTGAGATGAGTCTTGCTCTGTCACCCAGACTAGAGTTCGGTGGAGTGATCCTGGCTCACTGCAGCCTCTGCCTCAGCACGTCTGGCTAATTTTTGTATTTTTTAGTAGAGACGGGGATGTTACCATCTTGGCCAGCTGGTCTCAAACTCCTGACCTCATCCATCTGCCTCCTAAAGTGCTGGGATTACAGGCGTGAGCCACTGCGTCCGGCCTATCTTTTTCTTTTCTTTTCTTTTTTTTTGGAGATAAGATCATGGCCCACTGCAGCCTCAATCTCTCAGATTTTCCTGCCTCAGCTTCCCGAGTAGCTGGGACTACAGGTGTGCACCACCATGCCCGGTTATTTTACTTTTTTTTGCAGAGGTGGGGGTCTTCATTTCTTGCCTAGGCTGGTCTTAAACTCATGGGCTCAAGTGGATCTTCCCACTTTGGCCTACCAAAGTGTTGGGATTACAGGCATGAGCCACTTCACCCAGCCTTATCTGTTATTTTATGTTTTTGTAAAACTTAAGATCTATATACCTAGCAAAGACGTGATGTGATATATATATATTTTTTTTAAGGCGGGGTTTCACCGTGTTGGTCAGGCTGGTCTTGAACTCCTGACCTCAGGTGATCCGCCTGCCTTGGCCTCCAAAGTGCTCGGATTACAGGCGTGAGCCACTGCGCCCGGCCGATATTGTTTACTATTTACTATGGACTCTGTACTTACACGCAGCATTAGGTGGGTGCAAAAGTAATTGTGATTTTTGCTATTGAAATGCGGTTTGCAGCTGGGAGCGGTGGCTCAGGCCTGTAATCCCAGCACTTTGGGAGGCTGAGGCAGGTGGATCACCTGAGGTCAGGAGTTCAAGACCAGCCTGGCCAACATAGGGAAACCCCGTCTCTACTACAAATACAAAAAAGTCAGCTGGGTGTGGTGGTGTGCGCCTGTAACTCTAGCTACTTGGAAGGCTGAGTCAGAAGAATCGCTTGAACCCAGGAGGCAGAGGTTGCAGTGAGCCAAGACTGTGCCACTGCACTCCAGCCTGGTTGACGGGGGGAGATCCTGTCTCAAAAAAAAAAATGTGGTTTGCAGACACCCATCCCAGCATGCGGTGACTGGCCATGCGCGATGAATGTGTGCTCTCCGGCAGGTACTCTTACTTCACGCTTCCGAACTGGGTGCGGCAGGATCTTCACTCTCTTCACGTCTGGAAGGATTTCTGCTCTCTCGTCAGCTCAAACAGCAACCTGAAGTTTCTGGAAGTGAGACAAAGCTTCCTGAGCGAGTCAGCCGTGCGGGTTCTTTGTGACCACATAGTCCGTGACACCTGCCATCTGCAGAAAGCAGAGTAAGGAGAAGCTCATCTTGCAAGGAAGATCCTGAACCATGACTAAGTTTCTTGCACTTTAAAAAATATATAGAAATGTGTTGTTTCATCTCCATGTATTTGGGGATTTTTCAGCTTTTTTTTTTTTTTGGTGTAGTACCCATTGGTGGTTTTTTCTGAGCCTCTGCTTCTTGCATTTTTTTTTCTTTTGAGACGGAGTCTTGCTCTGTTGCCCAGGCTGTAGTGCAGTGGCAGAATCTTGGCTCGCTGCAGCCTCTACCTCCCAGGTTTAAGCAATTCTCCTGCCTCAGACTCTCAAGTAGCTGGGATTGCAGGTGCCTACCACCATGCCCAGCTAATTTTTGTATTTTTAATAGAGACAGGGTTTCACCATGTTGGCCAGGCTGGTCTTGAACTCCTGAACTCAGGTGATCCCCCCATCTCGGCCCCAGTTAATATTTGTATTTTTTGTAGAGATGGGGTTTCACCATGTTGCCCAGGCTGGTCTCGAACCCTTGACCTCGGGTTATCCTGCCTTGGCCTCCCAAAGTTCTGATTACAGACGTGAGCCACCACGCCTGGCTAAGAACTTCTAACAGTTTCTAAATCTGAAACAGCTTTTTGTTTATACATGTCTCTACACAATGTGAGGATTAAACACTCAAAGTGGAATCTCTTTTGCTTCTTCCTAGGATTAAAAACGTCACCCCTGACACTGCTTACCGGGACTTCTGTCTTGCTTTCATTGGGAAGAAGACCCTCACCCACCTGACCCTGGAAGGGCACATTGAGTGGGAACACACGATGCTGCTGCTGATGTGTGATCTGTTCAGAACTCCCAAAGGCAACCTGCAGTGCCTGAGGTGGGTCTCGCGGTCACGGCTGTCCTGAGGGCCCAGAGTCCTCTACACCGTGTTGCTGGGGAATCCAGGAAAAAGGTTAACTGCTCCGGAGGCCGTGCCAGACAGGGAACGTATTCCTCAAACAGGCCTGTGTGGGGCGTCAGCCTCTCCTCTTTCCCCTACAGCTTGACTTCTGTGTGGCATAACCAGCTCTCGATGTAAAGAAACACCCAGAATTCTGTGCTGTGTTCCAGCTTTAGGGACGTGCTACTCCTGACTGCCTCTCGCCTACCTGTTGGGATTGAAAGCAGCAGCCCCTAGCTTTTTCTGCACTGGGGAATGGTTTTGTGCAAGACAGGTTTTCCACAGACAGGCATTTGGGGGTAGTTTTGGGATGAAACTGTTCAATCTCAGGTCTTCAGGCTCTGGTGCCTGATCCCCATGCTGTGCTGTGATCCCAGCACTTTGGGAGCCTGAGGTGGACGGATCATCAGTCCAGATCATCAGGAGTTAGGTACTCATAAGGGGCATGCAACCTTCTCCACACCTGAGATTCTTTTTTTTTGAGACAGACTTTTATTCTTGTCACCCAGGCTGGAGTGCGGTGGCATGATCTGGGCTCACTGCAACCTCTGCCTCCCGGGTTCAAGTGATTCTCCTGTCTCAGCCTCCCAGGTAGCTGGGACTACAGGCACACGCCACCACGCCGGGCTAATTTTTGTATTTTCAGTAGAGATGGGGTTTCACCACCTTGGCCAGGCTGGTCTCGAACTCCTGGCCTCAAGTGATGGACTTGCCTCCGTCTCCCAAAGTGCTAGGATTATAGGTGTGAGCCATCCTGCCTGGCCAAGACCAACTTTTTATTTTGAGTATTAAGCATCAATTTCCCCCCTCTAGTCCCAGCTATGCTGGAGGCTCAGGTGGTGGTGAGCCATGATCACACCACTGCACTTCAGCCTGGGCACCAGAGCGAGTCCCTGTCTCAAAAACAATTCTTTTTTCCCCTACAAAATCATCCCCACAGGCTGTGTTGGTGAAACGTTACACAGAATTGTGTTACAGTCTCTTGTGGATGAGGCTGGATGTTGCTCCAGTGGCCATGGGGATACTTTGAAGAAGCAGGGAAAGATGAGATCTCTCCAGTAATTCAGACCAGGGTTGGAGAAAGGAGAGTAGAATGAGATAAAACAAAGACAATGTTTTGGGAAGTAAAGCATAAGAAGCTGATACAGGCTGGGCGTGGTGGCTCACGCCTGTAATCCCAGCATTTGGGCAGGCCGAGGCGGGAGAATCACCTGAGGTCAGGAGTTTGAGACCAGCTTGGCAGACCCCTCTCTAATAAACTACAAAAATTAGCCGGGCATGGTGCCGTGTGCCTGTAATCCCAGGGGGATTGAGGTTGAGGCAGGAGAATCGCTTGAACCTGGGAAGGCAGAGGCTGCAGTGAGCTGGGAATGTGCCATTGGGCTCCAGCCTGGGCAACAGGGCAAAACACCATCTGCCTTAAAAAAAAAAAAAAGCTGATATGGTACTCTCTGCCCTCACAAACGAATGACTTACTCCCACTCTTCCCACAGGTTTGGAGGTCACTCGGCCACCCCAGAGCAGTGGAGCGATTTCTCCTTTCTTCTGAAAGCCAGCCAGTCCCTGAGGCACCTACACCTCTCAGCCAGTCTGCTCCTGGACGAGGGTGCCAAGTCGCTGTATGAGACCGTGGGACACCCAATGAACCTGCTGCAGAAGCTATCGTGAGTGTCTTCCCACGGGAGCTCTGGTTTTGGTCAGGTCAAAGAGAACAGAAACTGTAACACCAGACTTGCTGGGCCGCCCACATGGTACCTCTCACTGATATAAACACCTGCTTCAGGCTGGGCATGGTGACTCATGCCTGTAATCTCAGCACTTTGGGAGGCCGAAGAGGGGTAGACCATCTGAGGTCAGGAGTTCGAGACTAACCTGGCCAACATGGCGAAACCCTGCCTCTACTAAAAATACAAAAAATTGACAGGTGTGGCTGTGTATGTCTGGTACAGCCCAGCTACTCAGGAGGCTGAGGCAGGAGAATCGCTTGAGCCCTGGAGGTGGAGGTTGCTGTGAGCCGAGATGGCACCATTGCACTCCAACCTGGGCGAGAGAGCCAGACTCCATCTCAGAAACAAACACTTGCTTCCCGAGACGGTTCCAGGTGGACCTCTGCATCTTGGCCTTCTCTGATTGCTAGTCTTTTCTGGTCGTGATGACTAGCACAGAACAGAGGACAGGGGATTAATGGGAAGGGCTGACGCTGAGGACCCTAGCACGTGGACATAGCCGAGCAGGTTGGAGTTTCGGAAGCGTTCTCATCATGTTACCATTTGTTTCATATTTTTGCAGGTTGGAAAACTGTCGTCTTACAGAAGCGAGTTGCAAGGAGCTTGCTGATGTCTTGATTGTCAACCAGCATCTGACATACCTGTGCTTGGCCAAGAACCCCATCGGGGATAAAGGGGTGCAGTTGCTGTGTGAGGGCTTGAGTTACCCCGACTGTAAACTACAGACCCTGGTGTAAGTCCCTGCTGGCTGGGGGTGTGTGTGTGTCTATGCACGCGTGTGTGTACGTGAATTCAAGCAGGTGACATATGGAAGTCCTTATTAATTCATTTAAAATGCAACTGGTAAGAACCTGGTAAGAATTAGAGAAAGAAGGCCGGGCGCGGTGGCTCACGCCTGTAATCCCAGCACTTTGGGAGGCCAAGGTGGGCAGATCACGAGGTCAGGAGATCGGGACCATCCTGGCTAACATGGTGAAGCCTTGTCTCTACTAAAAATACAAAAAATTAGACGGGCGTGGTGGCATATGCCTGTAGTCAGAGGCAGAGGTTGTGGTGAGCCGACATCATGCCATTGCACTCCAGCCTGGGCAACAGAGTGAGACTCCATCTCAAAAAAAAAAAAAAAGGGGGGCAGAGACAGGTAAAAACATGTTAATATGTGCATACCTCTTGCTGCTGTGAAGGAAGATTTGAGATGGGCAATTGGTTCTCGGATCCGATGCTTTGTGTATGCTCTTTCAAATTCACATGACAGTACTGCCTGCTATCAGAGGTAGACTGAGTTATGTGGTAGGACCAGTGACATCTTTTTTAAAATTTTCATTTCCATAGGTTATTGAACAGGTGGTGAATGGTGGGTAGATCACCTAAGGTCAAGGAGTTTGAGACCAGCCTGGCCAACATGGTGAAACCCCGTCTCTACTAAAAATATAAAAATTAGCCTGGCATGGTGGGGCAAGCCTGTAGTACCAGCTACTCGGGAGGCTGAGGCAGGAGAATCACTTAAATCTGGGAGGCAAAGGTTGCAGGGAGCTGAGATCGTGCCACTGTACTCCAGCCCGGCGATTTAGTGAGATTCCACCTTGAGAAAAAAACATAGGTGGCAGGCTGGAATGGGCCCATGGATTGTTGCTTGCTGAATCTTGTTATGTGGGAAGAAGCTCAGTGTGAGCTACCTGTTCACATTAAAATCATGGTTAGAACAACATTCAAGAGATTGCATAGGGATGAGGACCTATTCCTGTTCAGAAATTCTAGCTAGTATTTCATTTCTGAGATTCTTTTTTTTTTTTTTTTTTTTTTAAAGACAGTCTCACTCTGTTGCCAGGCTGGAATGCAGTGGTGCAATCTTGGCTCACCACAACCTCCACCTCCTGGGTTCAAGCGATTCTCCTGCCTCAGCCTTCCAAGTAGCTGGGATTCTAGGTGCCTGCCGCCATGCCCAGCTAATTCTTGCACTTTAGTAGAGATGGAGTTTCACCATATTGGCCAGGCTGGTCTCAAACTCCTGACCTTATACGTGATCAGCCTGCCTTGGCCACCCGAAGTGCTGGGATTATAGGTGTGAGCCACCACGCCCTGCTTAGAGTATTGTTAAACAGCAAACAAACAAACAAAAAGAGCTGGGCGCGGTGGCTCACGCCTGTAATCCCAGCACTTTGGGAGGCCGAGGCGGGTGGATCACGAGGTCAAGAGATCGAGACCATCCTGGTCAACATGGTGAAACCCCGTCTCTACTAAAAATACAAAAATTAGCTGGGCATGGTGGCACGTGCCTGTGATCCCAGCTACTCATGAGGCTGAGGCAGGAGAATTGCTTGAACCCAGGAGGCGGAGGTTGCGGTGAGCCGAGATCGCGCCATTGCACTCCAGCCTGGGCAACAAGAGCGAAACTCCGTCTCAAAACAAACAAACAAACAAACAAAAAGAAAGAAAAACAGTCATTTACCTAATAATTATACAATTATCAGGTAACACATGATACATGCACCGAAACGTCACACTGTACCCCGAAATATATAGAATGTGTCCTTTAAAGACAAAACCTAAACATGAAATAAAATGACAGTGAAATGAAATTTCCAGGCCTCAGATCCAGTCCTGGGTTGGTCTGAACCCAGAGCCTAAGCTGCTGTCCTAGGTAGAGTTGGAAATGATGTAATCAGAAGGCCATTTGCATGCTTTCTTTGTGAGATGGAGTCTCCCTCTGTCACCAGGATGGAATGCAGTGGCACGATCTCAGCTCACTGCAACCTCCACCTCCTGGGTTCAAGTGATTCTCCTGCCTCAGCCTCCTGAGTAGCTGGGATTGTAGGTGCACCACCACATCCTGCTAACTTTTTTTTTTTTCCCCCTGAGATGGCGTCTTGCTCTGTTGCCCGGGCTGGAGTGCAGTGGTGCGATCTCGGCTCACTGCAACCTCCCCCTCCTGGGTTCAAGCGATTCTCCTGCCTCAGGCTCCTGAGTAGCTGTGATTACAGGTTCCCACCACCATGCCCAGCTCATTTTTGTATTTTTGGTAGAGAGGAGGTTTCACCATGTTGCCAGGCTGGTCTTGAACTACTGACCTCAAGTGATCTGCCCCTCTCTGCCTCCCACAGTGCTGGGATTACAGGCAGGAGCCACCATGCCTGGCCCATGCTTTTATGTACACACCTGCCTGGAAGTATATAGCTCAAGGCGGCGGAAGGTATATGGTGTTGGGAGTAAATGACTACTTCACAGGGCATAAGCCAGAGGGATAACCGGCTTCTCTTCATTTGATTATCCTGCAGGTTACAGCAATGCAAGATAACCAAGCATGGCTGCAGACCTATCTCAGAGGTTCTCCAAGGAGTCTGCAGCCTCACAGACTTGGACTTGAGCCTCAACCACATAGGTTGTGGATTGTGGATTCTCTGTAAGGCGTTAGAGAATCCAGACTGCAACCTAAAACATTTACGGTAGGCGATTTTCTTTTTCTTTCTTTCTTCTTTTTTTGAGATGGGGTCTTGCTCTGTTCCCCAGGCTGGGGTACAGTGGTGTGAACACGACTCACTGCAGCTTCAATCTCGCAGGCTTAATGGGTCCTCCCACCTCCGACTCCTGAGTAGCTGGGACTACAGGCATGGATTACCAGGGCCAGCTAACCTTTTTGTGTAGAGATGAGGTCTCATCATCTTTCCCAGGTTGGTTTTGAACTCCAGGGCTCAAGGAATCCTCCCGCCTCAGCCTCCCCACGTGTTAGGATCACAGGCATGAGCCATCAGGCCTGGCCTCATTTTTAAAATGTTTGAAAATCTTTAATTTTTTTTTTTTGAGATGGAGTTTCACTCTTGTTGCCCAGGCTTGAGTGCAATGGCACGATCTCGGCTCACCACAACCTCCACCTCCCAGGATCAAGTGATTCTCCTGCCTCAGCCTCCCGAGTAGCTGGGATTACAGGCATGTGCCACCATGCCCAGCTGATTTTGTATTTTCAGTAGAGACGGGGTTTCTCCACAGTGCCGGGATTAAGGCGTGAGGTACCACACGTGGCTAGTTTTTGTATTTTTTAGTAGAGATGGTGTTTGACCACGTTGGTCAGGCTGGTCTTAAACTCCTGCATTTGGGTGATCTGCCTGCCTTGGCCTCCCAAAGTTCTGGGATTACAGGCATGAGCCATCACATCCAGCCTCATTTTCAAAATGCTTGGAAATCTTTAATTTCTATGTTCTCAATGTCTCAGACTGTGTCACTCCAGATTGAATTTTAAGAGCAAACCCCTCCAGACACTGAATATAGGTGGCTGGGTGCTTCCAAAGTCATATAGAGGGACTGGAGAAGTGAAATATAGATAAGAATGGCCCCCAGTGATGTGGACTTCAGGAATAAGCCACTTCCGCTGGGATCCAGTAATCTGGAAGCAGTGATCCTGCCCCTGCTCATAAACCCAGGGAACTATAGATGGGATATCACCCCCAGGAAATGCAAAGGCTCACAAATGGAATGGTGAGCTCTTTATATTCTCTCTTCCGACTCTGTCAATTGCATGTCTTGGTAGCAGCCTATCTCCCAACTAAAACCTGCAATCCTAATGCAAAGAGAATCTTATCATATCATTACTACTTAGCTTTGCTGTAGAGATGAGATAAATAAAACTAGAATACAAGGTACTTCTTTTTTGACATGGAGTCTTGCTCTGTCACCCAGGCTGGAGTGTGGTGGTGTGATCTTGGCTCACTGGAACCTCTGTCTCCAAGGTTCAAGCAATTCTCCTGCCTCAGCTGAGTAGCTGGGACTACAGGCACATGCCACCATGTCCAGCTAATTTTTGTATTTTTAATAGAGACCTGGTTTCACCATGTTGGCCAGGCTGGTCTCGAACTCCTGACCTCAAGTGATCCACAAGCCTCAGCCTCCCAAAGTGCTGGCGTTACAGGCATGAGCCACCATTCCTGGCCTCCTGAAGTTTCTTAACCAATCACCCTGAGGAACATTCCAAATGGCAAGTCAGACTGTGACACCTTTATTTCCAAAGGCTAAAAAGCTCAGTGCAAATAAAGGGGTGGGTTACCTGAGGGTCAGGGGTTCCAGACCAACCTGGTGAAACCCCGTCTCTACTAAAAACACAAAAATTAGCTGTGGGTGGTAGCGGGTGTCTGTAATCTCAGCTACTCAGGAGGCTGGGGCAAGAGAGCCTCTTGAACCAAGAGGAGGAAAAAAAATTAAAGGCTTTTACAGTGGCCTACAGGGCCTTATGTTATGAGATCTTCTTGTAAGTTATGAGCCAAACTTACTCTACTTTCTCACTAGCTCAGTATTTCATTTGCTAAATTCCTTCCCCAGATTAGCATGCTGGTTCATGATCTACCATTCTTCAGTTTTTTTCCTCATATCACTTTCCCAAAAAGGACTTACATGACCAGCATAAATCTAGCCAATCCTTCCCTGGTTGACTTACCTCTAACCTGATTAATTACTTTTTTTCTTTATTAAAATTTTTTTAAGAGACTGGGTTTCACCATGTTGGTCAGGCTGGTCTCGAACTCCTGACCTCAGGTGATCCACCTGCCTCTGCCTCCCAAAGTGCTGGGATTACAGGCGTGAGCCACCGTGCCTGGCTGATTAATTTATTTTAATATGATCATTCATTGTCTTCAATAGAACATGTCCAGATGTCTGCTGTCATTAAAATAAACTCTGAGGACAAGGATTTCTTCCCTTCACTCTCCTCTTCATTTCCTCACTACTGGATTCCAGCAAATAAGAGTGTACCTGGAAAATAGGGTACTTGTTCTTTTTTTGAATTCAAGTAGTTGGAATTACAGGTGGTGCCACCACCTGGCTAATTTTTTATTTTAATTTAATTTTACTTTATTTTTTATGAGATGGAGTCTGTTGCCCAGGCTGGAGTGCAATGGCATGATCTCGGCTCACTGCAACTTCTCTCTCAGATTCAAGTGATTCTCCTGCCTCAGCCTTTCGAGTAGCTTGATTACATCATGCTGGCTAATTTTTGTATTTTTATAGAGACAGGGTTTCACCATGTTGGCCAGGCTGGTCTTGAACTCCTGACCTTAGGTGATCTGCCTGCCCCTAAGTGCTGGGATTACAGGCGTGAGTCACCATGCCCAGCCAGATACTTGGTACCATTACTTTCTTTTTGGTTAGTTTTTTTTGTTTTGTTTTGTTTTTTGAGACGGAGTCTTACTCTGTTGCCCAGGCTAGAGTGCAGTGGCATGATGTCAGCTTATTGCAACCTTTGCCTCCCAGGCTCAAGCAATTCTTGTGCCTCAGCCTCTGGAGTAGCTGGGATTAAAGGCATGTGCCACTATGCCCAGTTCATTTTATTTATTTATTTTTATTAAGAGATGGGGTTTCACCATGTTGGTCAAGCTAGTCTTGAACTCCTGACTGCAGGTAATCTGCCCTCCTTGGCCTCCCAAAGTGCTAGGATTACAGGTGCCTGCCACCATGCCCAGCCTAATTTTTGTATTTTTAGTAGAGACGGGTTTTCACCATGTTGGCCAGGCTGGCCTCGAACTCCTGGCCTCGAGTGATCCACCCAACTCCCAAAGTGCTAGATTACAGGCATGAGCCACCGCATCTGGCCACTACCTGCTGGGTGAATGCATGGGTTTCCGTGTTCTTCCTCAACAGCCTCTGGAGCTGCTCCCTTCTGCCTTTCTATTGTCAACATCTGGGATCTGCTCTCATCAGCAATCAGAAGCTGGAAACTCTGGACCTGGGCCAGAACCATTTGTGGAAAAGTGGCATAATTAAGCTCTTTGGGGTTCTAAAACAAAGAACTGGATCTTTGAAAACACTGAGGTATAGCCTTTCTTTCCTTTCCTTTTCTTTTTTTTTTTTTTTTTGAGATGGAGTCTTGCTCTGTCACCCAGGCTGGAGTGCAGTGGTGTGATCTTGGCTCACTGAAACCTCTGCCTCCCAGGTTCAGGCAATTCTCCTGCCTCAGCCTCCTGAGTAGCTGGGCCTATAGGTGTGCCAACATGCCCAGCTAAGTTTTGTATTTCTTTCCTTTTTTTTTTTCTTTTTTCTTTTTTGAGATGGAGTTTCTCTCTTGTAGCCCAGGCTGGAGTGCAGTATTAAGATCGCAGCTCACTGCAAACTCCACCTCCTGGGTTCCAGCGATTCTCCCGCCTTGGCCTCCCAGCTAGCTGTGATTACAAGTGCCCACTACCACACCCAGCTAATGTTTGTATTTTTAGTAGAAAGGGGGTTTTCACCATCTTGGCCAGGCTGGTCTTGAACTCCTGACCTCAGGTGAGCCACCTGTCTTGGCCTTCCAAAGTGCTGGGATTACAGACATGAGCCATTGCACCTGGCCTTTTTTTTTTTTTTTTTTCTTTTTGGGATGGAGTCTCGCTCTCTTGCCCAGGCTGGAGTGCAGTGGTGCAATCTTGACTCACTGCAACCCCTGCTTCACAAGTTCAAGCGATTCTCCTCAGCCTCCTGAGTAGCTGGGATTACAGGTACACACCACCATGCCTGGCTAATTTGTGTGTGTGTGTGTGTGTGTGTGTGTGTGTGTATGTGTGTATGTGTGTATGTGTATTCTGAGATGGAATGTCACTCTGTTGCCCAGCCCGGAATGCAGTGGCCCTATCTCAGCTCACTGTAACCTCCTGGGTTTAAGCGATTCTCCTGCCTCAGCCTCCTGAGCAGCTGGGATTACAGTTCCCCTGCCCCCACACCCGGCTAATCTTTGTATTTTTAGTACAGATGGGGATTCACCATGTTGGTCAGGCTGGTCTCAAACTCATGACCTCAGGAGATCCTCCCGCCTCCCAAAGTGCTGGGATTATAGGTGTGAACCACCACAAATGGCCATGATTTGCCACGTTCTTTTTAACCAAAGTTCCTGAAGGGTAATCAGATTAGCTGAGGGTAATTGGATGAGCTGAATACTTAAATACACTCCTTTTATCTCTGTGGTGGGAGGGGGGTAGTCACCTGACCTGCAGTCAGGGTGCACAGAATTTGTCAGAAGGTATCAACATGTGAGGAGTTTCACTGTGGATAGAGATAGCAGGACTAGAGCTCACCTTAGACACCACACAGTAACTACAGACACACTGAAGCTATGGTGAGCCTATTACAATGGGCTTTTGTCTGATTATCTAATTTTTAAATTTATTTTTTAAAGACATATTTTGTTGGCTGGGCAAGGTGTCTCATGCCTGTAATCCTAGCACTTTGGGAGGCCGAGGTGGGTGGATCACCTGAGGTCAGGAGTTTAAGACAAGCCTGGCCATCATGGTGAAACCCCATCTTAAAAAAATAAAAATAAAAATAGACATATTTTGTTACCCAGGCTGAGTGCAGTAGGGCAATCTCCAGCTCACTGCATCCTCTTCCTCCTGGGCTTAAGTGATCCTCCTGTCTCAGCGTCCCGAGTAGCTGAGACCGTAGGTGTGCACTACCATACCTGGCTTTTTGTGGTTTTGGTAGAGACAGGATTTCACTGTGTTGCCGAGGCTGGTCTTGAACTCCTGAGCTCAAGTGATCTGCCTCCTGTGACCTCCCAAAGAGCTGGAATTACACCGTGCCTGGCCGTAATCTGTTTTTTCTTAGACTTAAAAGGATTCCCATTATGTGGGTCTAAATTCTTTTTTAGAAAATGTTTCCGGCCAGGTGTAGTGGCTCATGTTTGTAATCCCATGACTTTGGGAGGCCAAGGTGGGTGGATCACTTGAGACCAGAAGTTTGAGACCAGCCTGGCCAGCATGTTGAAAGCCCATCTCTACTGAAAATACAAAACGTAGCCGAGCACGGTGGTGCACACCTGTAATCACAGCTACTCAGGAGGCTGAGGCATGAGAATCACTTGAACTCAGGAGCTGGAGGTTGCAGTGAGCCAAGATGGCACCATTGCACTTTAGCCTGGGCAACAGAGCAAGACCCTGTCTCAAAAAAAAAAAAAAAAAACCCCCAAAACGTTTCCTGCTTTAAGTGTTTGAAAACAGATGTTCTGGCTGGGTGCAGGGGCTCATGCCTATAATCCCAGCACTTTGGGAGGCTGAGGCAGGCGGATCATGAGGTCAGGAGATCGGGGCCATCTTGGCTAACATGGTGAAACCCTGTCTCTAAAAAAACAAAACAAAAAAAGAAAACATACTCAGGCACCCTGGGTAACTGAGAATGAATTTCTTGGGACACTGAAACTACAGGTGCTCTGCAAACATTTGTGTTCTCTAATCCTCCAGGTTGAAGACCTATGACACTAGTTTGGAAATTGAAAAGCTGCTGGAGGAAGTAAAAGAAAAGAATCCCAAGCTGACGATTGATTGCAATGCTTCCGGGGAGGCGGCACCCCCGTGCTGTGACTCTTTTTGCTGAGCGGACTGGGATTGCCAAACGAATTACATGAGAAGTGGGAATCTGGTCTCTAAGATATCTTACGAATGTGGGTCAGAGGGTCACATGTTAACTCTGCAGGACTGGACACTGCTTTTCTGGCTGTTTGTGGGAGATTCTGCAAAAGCCACGCACGCCCGTCACATCACGCTGTGCACTTTCTCACCGGGATAATAAAAAGTTGGAGCATTCTCGTGGGAGCTGTGTTTACTGACATGCCCGAGAGCAAACCTGCAATACGTACAGTGCTTTGTGCTTCGTCTAGGAAGTGTTGCTAAGAAGTTCAGGGATGATTGTTTTTTGTTCTTCTTTTCTGAAATGGAGTCTCGCTCTGTCACCAGTTGGGAGTGTAGTGGCGTGGGAGTGTTCACTGCAACCTCTGCCTTTCTGGTTCAAATCATTGTCCTGCCTCAGCCTCCCGAGTAGCTGGGATTACAAGCATGCGCCACCACACCCAGCTAATTTTTGTTTTTGTATTTTTAGTAGAGACGGGGTTTCACCATGTTGGCCAGGATGGTGTCAATCTCTTGACCTTGTGATCAGCCCGCCTCAGCCTTCCAAAGTGCTGGGATTACAGGCATGAGCCACTGCCCCATGTTGGCCAGGACGGTCTCGATCTACTGACCTTGTGATCCACCTGCCTCGACCTCCCAAAGTGCTGGGATTACCGGTGTGAGCCACTGCACCTGGCTGTCTCTGTCTCTCTGTTGTGTCTCTGTCTCTGTGTGTCTGTCTCTGTGTGAGTCTGTATGTGTGACTGTCTCTTGCCTCCCCGCTTCTCTTTACTTCCCATTGCCGTGGGAAACACAGCTTTTCCACCTATATTTGGTCATTCATAGAAAATGCATAGGAGCCACTCTGCTCCCTGGTGGTCTCGTGGTAACGATTCGGTGCTCTCACTGCTGCAGCTCAAGTTCGATTCCCTGTCAGGGAACAGAAAAAAAAAAAAAATGCCACTCTGCAATTTTCCTTAACAACAAAAAGTTGTCACTTTGTGTTAGCACTGGCTCCCAGGTGCTGACCAAGGTGACTGAACCCTCTCCTCGCTCGACTCTTCAGTAGACTTTTGGTAGGGGTGAAACTATTTTAAGAATATGAACATTGG
>PVKV010013463.1:15587-61486 GCA_004027835.1 Alouatta palliata
ACCCCGTCTCTACTAAAAATACAAAAATTAGCTGGGCGTGGTGGCACGTGCCTGTAGTCCCAGCTACTCGGGAGGCTGAGGCAGGAGAATTGCTTGAACCCAGGAGGCGGAGGTTGCGGTGAGCCGAGATCGCGCCATTGCACTCCAGCCTGGGTAACAAGAGCGAAACTCCGTCTCAAAAAAAAAAAAAAAAAAAGAATATGAACATTGATATGGAGGAGGTTGTCATGGTCCCAGGCACAGAAACAAGGGCATATGGCTCAGCCTTTAGGTTTAAAGCTTATATGACAAAGTTTTGGTTTTTTTTTGAGATGGCGTCTTTGTCGCCCAGGCTGGAGTGCAGTGGCGTGATCTTTTGTGTCTATCTTTGCGTCTTTATTTTTAACAGATTCTACGCAGGGACTTCATACCCATGTAGAACCTAACCGTTGGCTGGGCCCTCCCTCTCCTCACTTGACCACTTCCTCTATTCACACTCAGTTTCTCTCCACACTTCCCATGGCTGTGAACTGTATCGCCTCGTTCCCTTATCACATCAAGTCCAGTGTCCAAAAACTGGCTCTCGTCTCTCCTAAAACCCCTAGCAAACAAAACACTGTTCAAGTCCTCTGCCTTTAAGTCGTAAAAACATCAACAGTATCTTGGATATAAAGCCAAAAAAATTCCCCAACCACCTAGTTCCCCCAAATACCTTCCATAATGGGTTTTGCCTCTTCTCAAGCATCCACTCCCTTCCAGTGCCTGTTAAAAAAATTTTCCCCTTGGGTTTTTCAAATAACTACAAAGCCCGCCTCACTACAGATAAACTCCGAACTCTCTGTAAAGTAAAATATCCAAGCTTTAAAACAAAGTAGCCACCCACAGGGGTCTTCAAATGCTCCAAAGGCCCGGACACTCTGACGGGTTGTCACTAAAACGGCGGGCCACCCAAACCAGTTTCCTTAATCAACGGCTTTAGTCCAAAATCCGCCTCAGTGGCTCTGCTCTTCTGTCGTTCACAGTCCATGCTCCAAGGTCCTTCTAAGCCGGACCCCACCTTCCTGTAAACTACTGGCCCCCTCTACTCCCCCAATTCTGCCCCCGTTTTTCCTTAGTTCAGCCACTATGCAAAAACAAAAACCGAAACCTCCTAAAAAAAAGTTTTTCCTTCTACTCAGCCTAACTGGAACCCAAATACCTCAGGGGGAAGTAAAGCTTTAAACAATTTCCACCAGTATCTCCTTTCGGCGTTAGAAAAGCTGCTCAAAAACCCATAAATCCATTGCAGCGCTGTTTACAATAGCAAACACCTGGAGCCAACCCAAATGTCCATCAGCAATAGACTGGATAAAGAAAATGTGGCACGTATACACCATGGAATACTACACAGCCATAAAAAACGATGAGTTTGTGTTCTTCATAGGGACATGGATAAATCTGGAAACCATCATTCTCAGCAAACTGACAAGAACAGAACATCAAACACCGCATGGTATCACTCACAGGCGGGCATTGAACAATTAGAACACGTGGACACGGAGGGGAGCATCACACTGCGGTCAGTTGGAGGGGACTAGGGGAGGGACAGCGGGGGGTGGGGAGGGGCAACGTGGGGAGAAATATCAGACATAGGTGACGGGGGAGGAAGGCAGCAAACCACCTTGTCATGTATGTCCCTATGCAACAATCCTGCATGATCTGCACATGTACCCCAGAACCTAAAGTACAATTAAAAAAAAGAAACCATAAATCTGTCTAAAATAACTAAAGCTGTCCAGGGGCCCGATGAGTCACCTAAAGCGTTTTTTAAAAGCCTCCAAAAGGCCTATCAAATTTACGCCCCATTTATCCAGCGGCTCCGAAAAATAGCCGTGCTATTAACTTGGCATTTGTGGCCCAGGCAACTCCTAATATTTAAAAAAAAGTTACAAAAACCTAAAAAATTCATTAAAATAAACATTTCCCAGCTCCTAAGAATAGCTCAAAAGGTTTTTAACAATCAAAACCATAAAAAACAAACACAGGCTGCTGTGGAAGCTAAAAAGGCTTCAAAAGGCAGGCAAAAATCTTAGTGGCCGCACTCCAAAAAGTTAAACACAAACCTTCCAAGTTGTCTACAAGCCGTAACGGCATCAGGAGGTCTGGTCCAGAAAGCTAATAAACTAACCCTGGGCCAGACTTTAACCCTCACGGCTCCCCACGCTGTTAAAACGTGGCTGCAGAGCGCTTCCGGTGAATAAATGCCAAATGCCCGCATATTACAGTACCAAAGTTTGCTGTTACATCAGCCTGGTTTAACTTTCTCCCCCACAAGGTGTTTAAATCCAGCAACTCTACTTCCTAATCCAAACCTAACTGCACCTGTTCATAATGGCCAAACGTTGTTAAAAACTACAGAAACTGGCCAACCTCATCTCCAGGATGTTCCTTTAAAAAATGCAAATGCCACAGTATTTACTAACAGCGGCAGCTTCCTTAAGCAAAAGGTGCAAAAGGCCCGTGTGGCCGTTACCACAAAAACAAATGTCCTGTGGGCCCAGGCCCTGCCAGCCAGAACTTCAGCACAAAAAACTAAGTTGGTTGCCCCCCTCTGCAGTGGGGTGGCTGCAATCCACGGCAAAAAACATCAAAACAGCAGCAAGAACAAAAAAACAAAACGCAGTCGTGACCCAAAAAAATCAAAGGGCAAACTCAGCTGCCCAAAAGTCAGCCCAGCTCCCGGTCACACCTTTAACCCGACTGCCTGCCGTGTCGATCTGGCAGCCTGACCTACCCAACCACCCAACATATTCTCCAAAAAAAAAAAAAAAAAAAAAAAAGACAAAGCATCGAACATTCAGGCCAGTAAAAACCCAAATCGTTCGTAAATTCTCCCAAAGTCCAAAATTTTCCTGCCCTGTGCCCTGAAAAAAGCCTTGGATGGTTGTCTCCATTCTTCCACCCACTTAAAACAGCAAAATGAGCCGGGCGTGGTGGCTCACGCCTGTAATCCTAGCACTTTGGGAGGCTGAGGTGGGTGGATCACCTGAGGTCAGGAGTTCAAAACCAGCCTGACCAATATGGTGAAACCCCATCTTTTAAAAAAAAAAAGTAGGGGCCGGGCGCGGTGGCTCACGCCTGTAATCCCAGCACTTTGGGAGGCCGAGGCGCGTGGATCACGAGGTCAAGAGATCGAGACCATCCTGGTCAACATGGTGAAACCCCGTCTCTACTAAAAATACAAAAAATTAGCTGGGCATGGCGGCACGTGCCTGTAGTCCCAGCTACTCGGGAGGCTGAGGCAGGAGAATTGCTTGAACCCAGGAGGCGGAGGTTGCGGTGAGCCAAGATCGCGCCATTGCACTCCAGCCTGGGCAACAAGAGTGAAACTCCGTCTCAAAAAAAAAAAAAGTAAAATGAGCCCAGCTTTTAAAAAATTGTTTTAAATTCCTCGCCTGCAAAACTTAACCAAGCGGCCTCCCAATGCACAACCTGTGCACAGGTAAACGCCAAACAAAAAGCCAAGCCTGAGCTGGGCCACCACCTCCGGGAATGTGGCCCAAAAAAGGACAAAATAAACTTCACGAAAACAAAGCCACAGGGCGGAATGTTAAGTGTCTCCTAGTAATGGTAAACACTTTTTCTAAATAAACTAAAGCATTTGCCACCAAAACCACAACTGCCTCTACCGTAGTTAAATTCTTATTCAATAAAATCATCCCTCAATGTGGGCTGCCGTTTGCTATAAAATGTAACAATGGGCCAACCTTCACCTCGTCCATAGCTCAGTCAGTCAGTAAGGCGTTAAACATTCAATAAAAACTCCATTATGCCTATCAACCTCAAAGCTCTAAACAGGTAAAACGCATAAATCAAACCTTAAAACGGACTCTCACAAAATTAATTTAAAAACCGGTGAGGGTTAAACAAACCTCCTTCCTTTAGCCCTTCTTAAAGTTGAATGCATTCCTTACAAGGCAGGTATCTCTCTTTTAAAATCATGTATAAAAGGGCCCCACCTATGTTGCCTAACTAAAAAATACCCACCTAGCAAAAATATCCCGAGCTAACTTGTTACAGTACCTGCAGTCTCTCCAACAGGTTCAAGATGTCATCCAGCCGCTCGTCCCGGAAGCACACCCGAACCCTGCTTGTTTATCTCCTTTACCTGCTCCCTCAATTAGTTCCTAAATTTCATTCAACAGCGCATAGAGTCTGTCAAGCTTTTGCATCTCAAAACCCAATATAACCATCTTGTTATAACTAAAAAGTCAGTGCTTTAACTCCCCAAAAACACAAGTGGGAAATGTGACAACCTAACTTGTGCTAGCCTAACTGACTCCATCTTAGCTGTGAGCCTGAGTGACTCCATCTCAGCTGTGAGCCTAACTGACTCCATCTTTGCTGTGAGCCTGAGTGACTCCATCTTTGCTGTGAGCCTCACTGACTCCATCTCAGCTGTGAGCCTCACTGACTCCATCTCAGCTGTGAGCCTCACTGACTCCATCTTGGCTTCTCCCCTACCGCCGTTTCTCCCTTGAGTGCATACCTGGGCCACACTGTGCTGGGTCATGCTGTGCTTAGAACTATAGAAACATATAACCGTTGTAAACATATCCTGCTGGACAGGCCCCCTTGCTGTTGTGAACACCCCTTGATTGATTACCTGGAAAGTACCGAATGCCCCCTTGGTAACCAGCAATCATGGGAACTGCTTGTGTAAACCCTCCTCAGCTAATCAACAATCACGGGAGCCTCCTGCCTCCTAGGTACCAGCCTCCTCCCCTAACCTGCCTATTCTGCTTCTGTAAAATTCCGCTTTGCCCCCTTACCCTGAGCGACATATAAATGGAAATCAAACCCCTTCCTAGGGGCCAAGAGATTTTAAGTGTGAGCTGACTCGGTTGCCGGCAATACAGGACTCACAATCAGATGTCAGAGTGTGGCGTTTTCCTATCAACTCGCTCGGGGATAACATTTGCAGTGAGCCAAGATCTCACCACTGCACACCAGCCAGGGCAACAGAGTGTGACTCGGTCTCAAGAAAAAAAAAACGTGGGAGAGCTCACACATGCACTGCGGGATGAAAGGCCACAGACACGCAGAAGATTGCTGTTTGCAAGCCACTGCCAAGCGCCTTCTCCAGGAACTGCATCCATTGGCGCCTTGACGACGGACTTCCTGGGCTCCAAAACTGCGAGAAAATAAATTTCTGTTGATTTCGTTATAGCGACCTGAGCTGATTAAGACAATCCCCACAATACAGGATTGTCTGGCTCCAAAAACCGTAGCACTGAGGATGGGAAACCCTGTTGATTCTAAGAAGATAACCCTCTAAAGATGTCTACATATGAGACGTTTACCTGGTCAGAATTTTAAAAGAAAGTAGACATAAAAATGCTTGTTTGGAGCTGGGCGCGGTGGCTCATGCCTGTAATCCCAGCACTTAGGGAGGCCGAGGTGGGTGGATCATCTGAGGTCGGGAGTTCGAGACCAGCCTGACCAACATGGAGGAACCCCCCCCATCACTACTAAAAATACAAAACTGGCTGTGTGTGGTGTCACATGCCTGTAATCCTGGCCACTAGGGAGGCTGAGGCAGGAGAATCGCTTGAACCCAGGAGGCAGAGGTTGTGGTGAGCTGAGGCTGCCATTGCACTCTAGCCTGGGCTACAAGGTCAAAACTCCATCTAAAAAAAAAAAAAATTTACCCGGGAATGGTGGGGCATGCCTGTAATCCCAGTTACTTGGGAGGCTGTGGCAGGAGAATCACTTGAACTGGGGCAGTAGGTTTCAGTGAGCCGAGATAGAGTCACTGCTCTCCAGCCTGGGCAACAGAGCGAGACTCTGTCTCAAAAAAAAAAGGAAATACATGTCCACAGAGTAGCTTGCACATGAATGTTTATAGCAGTTTATAACACCACACCTGTAATGCCAGGACTTAGGGAGGCTTAGGCAAGAGCATCACTTGAACCCAGCAGTTTGAGACCAGCCTGGGCAACATGGCGAGACTCTGTCTCTAATTGAAAAAAAGAGAAGAGGTTGAGAGCAGTGGCTCACGCCTGTAATCCCAGCACTTTGGGAGGCCGAGGCAGGAGGATCATAAGGTCAGGAGTTCGAGACCAGCCTGACCAACATGGTGAAACCCTGTCTCTTCTAAAAATACAAAAATTAGCCAGGCATGGTAGCAGGAACCTGTAATCCCAGCTACTCAGGAGGCTGAGGCAGGAGAGTCGCTTGAACCTAGGAGACAGAGACTGCAATGAGCCAAGATCGCTCTACTGCACTCTAGCCTGGGCTACAGAGCAAGACTCTGTCTCAATAATAATAATAATTAAAAAAAATAGAAAAAAAAGAAGAAAGAGAAGAAGGAGAAGAAGGAAGAACAGGAGGAGGAGGGGGAAGAAAACAGGGGCAAGTCTTCATTACTTTGGACCTAGCAGTGAATTCTTACATTTGACACCAAAAGCACAAACAGAAAAATAAAAATTGGTAATTATCAATTGATAATTGGACTTTAACAAATTAAAACTTTGTTTTATATAAGAAACAAACAAAAAAGAGCCAAATCACTAGGGCCCAGAGAATCAGATGTGGATGCCAGTCTTACAGCACTGGGAGCCGTGGAGTGGCATGAGAGCCACCAGGCTTGAATCCATAGCCGCTAGATGTTGGCTCTGGTGTCGGAGGTGTCTGTAGACCTGTGTGTGCTGTAACCGTCAGAAACCCAGCAGGAAGTGTCCGAGAGAGCCAGCGAACTGACTCCTTTCAGGAGGAAGTGGTCAACGTGTCAAATACAAGTGTGGAGGAGCAATCATGAGAACGGCTGAGCAGGTCACTGTGTGTTCCAGGAAGCTCATTAGCGTTGGTCACACAGACAGCTTCAGAGGAGGTGTGGGGAGAGGGGCCAGTTTCCAGCAGGTGGGGAGCACATGTAAGAGGTCAGAACAAAGGCTGCCAGTATGGGTTATGCCTTGGGGAACGGGGGCCCCAGAGCCATGGACCAGTGAGTGCCACTGGGAGTGGGTCTTCTGGCTGGGTGCGGTGGCTCATGCTGTAATCCCAGTTATTCTGGAGGCTGAGGCAGGAGAATGGCTTCAACCTGGGAAGTGGAGGTTGCAGTGAGCTGAGATTTCAACACTGCACTCCAGGCTGGGTGTGCAGAGTGAGACTGTCTAAAAAAAAAAAAGAAAGGTTGATCTCCTAGAATTGAGAGTAGGTAGAGATTACCGGAGCTAGGGTAGGAGGGAAGTGAGATGTTGGTCAAAGAGCAGAAGTATTCAGTTATAAGATGAGTTCTGAGGATTTGATACACAGTATGGGAATTACAGTTAACATGAACAGGTTTTTTTTTTTTTTTTTTTTTTTTTTTTTTTTTTAGAAATGGGGTTTCACCATGTTGGCCCGGCTGGTCTCAAACTCCTGACCTCAGGTGATCCACCCACCTCAGCCTCCCAAAGTGCTGGGATTACAGGCGTTAGCCACCATGCCCGGCTTTTAAAAAAAAAATATGGAGTTTCACTCTGTTGCCCAGGCTGGAGTGCAGTGGCGCAATCTCGGCTCACCGCAACCTCTGCCTCCCAGGTTCAAGCGATTCTCCTGCCTCAGCCTCTCGAGTAGCTAGGACTACAGGTGCCCACCACCACACCTGCCTAATTTTTGTATTTTCAGTAGGGACAGGGTTTCACCATGTTGGTCAGGCTGGTCTCGATCTCTTGACCTCGTGATCTGCCTGCCTCAGACTCCTACAGTGCTGGGATTACAGGCATGAGCCACCGCGCCCGGCCAGCACGAGTGGGTTTTATTTTTTTTTATTTTTTTATTTTTTGAGACGGAGTTTCGCTCTTGTTACCCAGGCTGGAGTGCAATGGCGCGACCTCGGCTCACCGCAACCTCCGCCTCCTGGGTTCAAGCAATTCTCCTGCCTCAGCCTCCCGAGTAGCTGGGACTATAGGCACGTGCCACCATGCCCAGCTAATTTTTGTATTTTTAGTACAGACGGGGTTTCACCATGTTGACCAGGATGGTCTCGATCTCTTGACCTCGTGATCCACCCGCCTCGGCCTCCCAAAGTGCTGGGATTACAGGCGTGAGCCACCGCGCCCGGCAAGAGTGGGTTTTAAATGTTCTTACCTCTGCTCCTTCTGTTACCAGCTGAAGCCGTGAAGTCCCAGGCTCTTGGTGTTGCAAACAAAGAACAGGACATGACATGCACACATAGCAAATCAGCAAAAGTTTATTAAGCACAGAATTACACTCTCAGAGAAGGGAGAGCGGGCGGATCTCTGCGAAATGCGATCAGCGTCAGTGTGCTGTGCTTTGGGTATTTTGGGTTTTTTTTTTCTAATTAGGAATATAAAACCATTTACTGACCACTACTCAGTATTTACAATAAAGTAAACAAAATGTAGGTCAGCCATTCTGAACTCCCGTCTGTGTTTTTCCCTGATTTTTCTTTTCTCCCTTATGTTCCCTTCTCCTCTTTGCAATCAGAAGAGTCTTTACACAATGCAGAAAGCATCACGTCACATCCATGATCAAAGTGCTTAATGAGAGCTAAGGGTAAAATGCGCAGTTATTATTAACGTGGCTTTCATGGCTGTGATTTGTCTGTCTCCTGCATTTGCCCAGCATTGAGGGAGAAAAAAGGGAAAAATCAGTCAGGTAAACAGTTCAGGCTGGTCGTTGGGGGAAGCAGCCTGGCTGAGAAATCACAGCTACAGGGCACCTGCTGATTAGCTCGGACAGATAAAGAGCCAGCAAAGCACAGAAGCCCTCTGTTCTTTGTGTGATTAGCGAGATCCCAGGAAAATGTTCCCTCCCCTTTTCAGGCATGACCTGGTGGGATTCGTGGGAACTTGCTCAGGGAGGAGGGGGGCTTACGTAAAACAGACCCACAGTTACACAAACGAGAAGGAGTGCTTTGTGCTTGCCTAGAGAAATACCCACAGCTAAACAGATAGAGGGAGTTGTGCAGACAGTTTTATAGAGACGAAAACAGCTACTGAGCTGAGAGCAGTTTCTTTTCTTTTTTTTTTTTGAGATGGAGTCTGCCTCTGTTGCCCAGGCTGGAGTGCAGTGGTGCGATTTGCTTGAGCCTCATGAGTAGCTGACAGGCGCTGGCCACCACACCTGGTGAATTTTTTGTATTTTTAGTAGAGACGGGGTTTCACCGTGTTAGCCAGGATGGTCTCGATCTCCTGACCTCACGATCTGCCTGCTTTAGCCTCTTGAAGTGCTGGAATTATGGGTGTGAGCCACCGTGCCCGGCCTGAAAGCAGTTTCTTATAAAAAACTTTTGGATTCCACTATAAAAATGGCAATCTGGGCCAGGCACAGCGGCTCACGCCTGTAATCCCAGCACTTTGGGAGGCCGAGGCAGGTGAATCACGAGGTCAAGAGATCGAGACCATCCTGGCCAACACGGTGAGACCCCGTCTCTACTAAAAATACAAAAATTAGCTCGGTGTGGTGGTGCATGCTTGTAGTCCCAGCTACTCAGGAGGCTGAGGCAGGAGAAGCGCTTGAACACAGAAGGTGGAGGTTGCAGTGAGCCAAGACTACGCCACTGCACTCCTGACATCAGAGCAAGACTCTGTGTCAAAATACAAAACCAAAGAGAACCACCTGGCAGTCTGCTCAGATTCCCTTCTCTGCTGCAGACAGCTTTCTCACTTTGTTTATTAAACTTTCACTCCAATCTCATCCTTGTGTCCAACTCCTTAACCATTTTAGCTATGGTACAAAGAACTCCAGGTGATACCTCGCAAGAGTGACTGCCACATTGTGCTGCATGGGTGAGATGGCAACAGCGTTGCCACCTTTCCCTCCCATTCAAAGCTCTGGTTACACGGAGCGCATTTCACTCCCATCTTGTGTCTCAGTCTCTACCACCACCCTCCCCTTCCCTGCATCCACACCTTCCTCGAGGTCCCTATTAAATGGCATCTCGCACAGAAAGAGGTTCTAGTGGCATTCTGAATTTCCTCTGTCACAGGCCTGTCATCTGCAACAACATGGATGGAACTGGAGCTCATTATGTTAAGTGAAATAAGCCAGGCACAGAAAGACACACTTCAGGCTGGGGCGCTGGCTCATGCCTGTAATCCCAGAAGTCCAGCACTTTGGGAGGCTGAGGTGGGTGGATCACCTGAGGTCAGGAGTTCGAGACCAGCCTGGTTGACATAGTGAAACCCTTTTTCTACTAAAAATACAAAAATTAGCTGGGCATGCTGGCACATGCCTATAATCTCAGCTACTGGGGAGGCTGAGGCAGGAGAATCACTTGAGCCCGGGAGGCGGAGGTTGTGTTGAGTCGAGATTGTGCCGTTGCACTCCAGCTTGGGGACAACAGAGTGAGAGCATCCATCTCAAACAAACAAACAAACAAACAAACAAACAAACAAACAAACAAAAGACAAACTTCATTTACTCTCACTTATTTGTGGGAGCTAAAAATGAACACAACTGAACTCATGGAGATAGAGGGTAGAATGATGGTTACTGGAGGCTGGGAAGGGGATGGGGGAAGAGGGGATGATTAATGCGAATAAGAAATAGAATGAATAAGACCTCGTATTTGCTAGCACAACTGAGTGATTACAGTAAAAATAATTTAATTTTACATTTTAGAATAACTAAGATTATAATTGCATTGTTTGTAACACACAGGGTACAAACTTGAGGTGATGGATACCCCGTGTACCCTGATGTGATTATTGGGCATTGCATGCCTGTATCAAAGTATCCCATGTACCTCATAAATATATACACTTACCGTGTACCCACAAAAACTAAAAAAGGCTGGGCACAGTGACTGTAATCCCAGCACTTTGGGAGGCCAAGGCGAGCAGATCGCCTGAGGTCAGGAGTTCAAGACCAGACTGACCAACGTGGAGAAACCCTGTCTGTACTAAAAATACAAAATTAGCCAGCTGTGGTGGTGCATGCCTGTAACCCCAGCTATTTGGGAGGCTGAGGCAGGAGAATCACTTGAACCTGGGAGGCGGAGGTTGCATTGAGCAGAGATCGTGCCACTGCACTCCAGCCTGGGCAACAGAGCAAAACTCAAAAGAGAATCTCAAAAACAAAGCAAAACAAAACAAAGCAAAACAAAACCAAGCCTAAAAATATCGCCCAGCTTGCCGGCTTATGCCTATAATCCCAGCACTTTGGGAGCCCAAGGCGGGAGAATTGCTCGAGCCCAGGAGTTTGAGACTACCCTGGGCAACATAGTGAGACCTTATCTCTACAAACAATAATCAAAAAAATTGCTAGGTGTGGTGGCCTGTGCTGCAGTCCCAGCCACTCAGGAGGCCAAGGTGGGAGGATCACTTGAGCCCGGGAGGTCGAGGCTGCAGTAAGCTGTGATCACACCCCTGCACCTCAGCCTAAAAAAGAAAAGAAAGAAACAACAGCAACGGAAGACTGATTTCCCGTTTATTGATTCATTTATTTGAGGACTGCACTCCTGGATAACCGATCCTATCACGGCAGGGGCAATGTTTGTTTTGTGGGCAATGCTTTCACCAGAGGCACTTGTAACAGAGATGGGAGATTCTTGTTACAAAACCCGTCACTCTCTAGTTCATGAGAAGTACCAATATTTAGCCTGCCACACAGTCACATGGAATCAAGGCTGCATTTTCCAACCACCGTGTCTGGCTGAATTTTTTGTATTTTTAGTAGAGACAGGGTTTTACCATGTTGGCCAGGCTGGTCTCGAACTCCTGACCTCGGGTGATCCACCCGCCTTGGCCTCTCAAAGTACTGGGATTACAGGCGTGAGCCACCACACCCAGCAGGATTCACTTATAAAGCTGCTTCTGTATGACTAGTTGTGGCCACAATGCCTCCTGAACCATTTGATTCAGACCTATTCTATATTAGTTATTAACTTTTTTTTTTTTTTTGAGAAGAAGTCTTGCTCTGTTGCCAGGCTGGAGTGCAGTGGCACAATCTCGGCTCATTGCAACCTCCGCCTCCCCAGTTCAAGCAATTCTCCTGCCTCAGCCTCCCAAGTAGCTGGGATTACAGGTGCTCGCCACCATGCCCGGCTAATTGTTGTATTTTTAGTAGAGATGGGGTTTCACCATGTTGACTTGAATAATCTCAATCTCTTGACCTCATGATTCTCCTGCCTCAGTCTCCCAAAGTGCTGGGATTACAGGCATGAGCCGTGGTGCCCGGCTGGTTATTAACTATTTTGAATGGTTTCCTGCAGAGAAAGGGAAGAAATAAAGATGAAAGTAGGAAGAAAATATTTCCATGGACCTTGTATTAAAGAAGGAGAGATCTTTTCAGAAAGACTAGAGCTGTTAAAAGTATGGTTTGCAGTAAGTGACACAAAAATACTTAGAGCCTAGAAGAGACCACAGGATTTGCCTACAAAAGAAATTTAGTGGCCAGGGGTGGTGGCTTATACCTGTAATCCCAGCACTTTGGGAGGCCAAGGCGGGCAGATCATGAGGTCAGGAGATCGAGACCATCCTGGCTAATGCTGTGAAACCCCGTCTCCATTAAAAAGACAAAAAATTAGCTGGGTGTGGTGGTGCGTACCTGTAATCCCAGCTACTCAGGAGGCTGAGGCAGGAGAATCACTTGAACCTGGGAGGCGGAGGTTTCAGTGAGCTGAGATCGCACCACTGCACTCCAGCCTGGGCGACAGAGCCAGACTCCATCTCAGGAAAAAAATAACGAAGAAATTTAGCTTGTTTCTCCCACCTCCTGCGTCGTCCAGGATGCTGTGACAAATGGAGTGGCATCGTCCCTTGTTTCCTGCAGGGACTCCCTCCTCCGTTGGTTCAACACAGGCTCAACACCCGCTTTCAGTTCCACCCATGGCCGCTGCGTCTCTTGGTTGCTCTTCAGAGAGTCTTTGTGCTCAGGCTTCTCCTGCGTCACCAGTGGAAGCTCTGCTGGCTCGCTCTCTGGTCCTCTTCCTGCTGAGCCAGTCTTCAACCAGGAGCCACACCAGAGCCACCAGCACCAGGAAGGCCAGGCCCACCCGAAGGAGATTCTGGGCAGTGTGGTCCCAGAGGGCAAGCTCTGTGGGCAGGAGAACAGGGTGATTGCTGACAGGGACGTAAGGACACTCTCTGTTTTTTTCTTTTTTGAGACAGAGCCTTGATCTTGTTGCCCAGGCTGGAGTGCAACAGTGCGATCTTTGGCCCACTGCAACCTCCGCCTCCCGTCTCAGCCTCCTGAGTAGCTGGGACTTCAGGTGAGCGCCACCACGCCTGGCTAATTTTTGTATTTTTTTTTTTTTTTTTTTTTTGAGATTGAGTCTCGCTCTGTCGCCCAGGCTGGAGTGCAGTGGCTCACTGCAACCTCCACTTCCCGGGTTCAAGCGATTCTTCTGCCTCAGCCTCCCAAGCACCTGGGATTACAGGTGCACGCTGCCATACCCGGCTAATTTTTGTATTTTTAGTAGAAACAGAGTAGTTTCACTCTGTTGGCCAGGACGGTCTCAATCTCTTGACCTCGTGATCTGCCCGACTCAGCCTCCCAAAGTGCTGGGATTACAGGCTTGAGCCACCATGCCCAGGCAATTTTTGTACTTTTACTAGAGACGGGGTTTCCCCACATTGGCCAGGCTGGTCTCAAACTCCTGACCTCCTCAGATGATCCGCCTGCCTTGGCCTTCCCGTGTCAGTGTGCTGAGATTACAGGTGTGAGCTATCACACCTGGCCAAGGACACCCTCTTGTTCCACTGATCCGCATCTCCTTCTCAGCTCATGACTTTACCCCCAGCTCCTTCGTTTATAGCCTTTGGTCTCAGGTGTCTACTTACCTTTCTGGAGTCTCGTGTCTGTGGTTAAAAGGTAGGTGTCCCCAGAGTCTGCCAATAATAAGGGAAGTGAAGAAAAGGGGATGGTGTTGGCCTCTTCCACCCCAGCGCTCCTTCCCTTGGTATACCTAACAACGTTCTGCAAGGTCCCACCCTGCCCTGCAGGTCCCAGAGCTTCATCCAGCAGGTAAAGTGGAAGGGTCCGCAGATGGACAAGCCTGAGGAGGAATTCCACTCTAGCACTCATGAGCGTGTGTCTTTGCACCAGTCACGTCTTCTATGTTTCTGTTCTGTTTTTTTTTTGAGATGCAGTTTCGCTCTTGTTGCTCAGGCTGGCATGCAATGGCACAATCTCAGCTCGCTGCAATCTCTGCCTCCCAAGTTCAAGTGATTCTCCTGCTCAGCCCCGAGTAGCTATAATTACAGGTGTGCACCACCATACCCAGCTAATTTTTGTATTTTCAGTAGAGACAGGGGTTTCACTGTGTTGGCCAGTCTGGTCTCGAACTCCTGACCTCAAGTGATGTGCTCACCTCTACCTTCCAAAGTGCTGGGATTACAGGCGTGAGCCACTATGCCCAGCCCATGTCTTGTATTTAAGCCTCGTTTTCCTCATTAAGTCATCACCACTCCTTTCTCCTCACACATAGTCAAATTCAAAGTCTCACTATTTTTTTCAGCATCCTAACCACGCAGCCCCAGCCCCATCCCATCCCCACCGTCACCTTCCAGACATCATTTCCAACCCTCCTGGCCTCACAGCTATTCTTTTGTCACCCTGGTCATCTTCTTGCCTCAGGGCACAGGCAGAGGCTGTTTCCTCTCTCCAACCCTCCTTTCTCTTGAGAGCCATGCGACCTCAAGTCTGAAGGCGTTTGCTCAGCGGTCTTCTTCTCTGTGAGGCCAATCTGGACAACCCATTTAATAGTGCCACCTGCCCTCCCAAACACTTTAAGTCTGTTCTTCTCTGTCTTTTTCCTTCCATAGCCTCATTTCCTCCTGTGTGTTGTCCTGACATTGACCCATGGTCTGTCTCCTCCTGCTAAAATTTAAGTGCCAGAAGCCAAGATATTTGCCTGGCTAACTGTTACAGTGTAGTTCACTGTGTATACCAGGCACTTGATGAATATATATACATGTATATATATATGTATACATATATACATGTATATATATGTATACATATATACATGTATATATATGTATACATATATACATGTATATATATGTATACATATATACATACATATATACACATGCACACACACACACACACACACACATACACACACACATATATATATATATATATATATATATATATATATATAGTGATGGAGTCTTGCTCTGTCACCTAGGCTGGAGTGAGGTAGTGTGATTTTGGCTCATGCAAGCTTTGCCTCCCGGGTTTAAGCGATTCTCCTGCCTCAGCCTCCAGAGTAGCTGGGATTGCAGGTGTCCATGACCGCACCTGGCTAATTTTTGTATTTTTAGTAGAGACTGGGTTTCACCATGTTGGCCAGGCTGGTCTTGAACTCCTGACCTCAAGTGATGCACCCATCTCGGCTTCCCACCATGCTGGGATTACAGGTATGAGCCACTGTGCTCGGCCTGATGAATATTTTGAATGAATGACCCGTTTTTAGTGTCATTAGGAGGCTCTGATCCCTCCTCTGAGCTTAGAAGGACCAGTTACTCACCAGGAGAGGTGGGGTCTGTAGGTGCAAGGCTGGTGTTCTCAGTGTCACCTGGAAAAGGAGATAAAGAACATAAGTAAGGCTTTTGGGTTTCCTCCGGTCTTACCATTTCTTTCTCTGCACCCTCTTTCTTCCTGTTTCTGGTGATCTTCCTCACCACTAACTGGGCCCCCAGGAAGACGACGTCCCTTTCACACCCTCCCCATCACGATCTGGAGATCTGTTAGGGTTCCAGGTAGGACATGGCAGCAGGGGATGTGGGAATCAGGGCTCTCCTCACCTGTGACCAGGAGCTTCACTGGCTCACTGGGGAAAGACCATGCGTGGTTGTTATAGGAGCCAAAACATCGGTATGTCCCTCTGTGGGACGTGGTCACAGGGCCCATGGGGAATTCTGCTTGGACCTTCCCGTATCCGTGCTGTACGCTGGATCTTCCCTCCTTGAGCAGAAAGAAGGTGCTTGTTGCAGTCCCCAGATGGCAATAGAAGGTCACCTTCTCTCCTGAGTTCACTTCCGGTCCGGGATGAACCGAGAGAGTGGGTGTGTCATACATGCCTATGAGAGAAAGCGGGGCCCCCGCACCAGAAACTCAGTGATGAGCAGCCAGTTATTTTAGAAAAATTATTACTATTTTGGTCAAATACACACAACAGAAGATTTACCATCTAAGCCATTTTTAAATTTATTTGTTTGAGAGATAGAGTCTCACTCTGTTGCTCAGGCTGGCCTGATCTTAGCTCAGTGTAACCTCCGCCTCCCAGGTTCAAGTGTTTCTCCTGCCTCAGCCTCCAGAGTGGCTGGACTACAGGTGCCTGCCACCATGCCTAACTAAATTTTGTATTTTTAGTAGAGACAGGGTTTCACGATCTTGAGTAGGCTTGTCTTGATCTTTTGAGGTCATGATCCGCCCCCCTTGGTCTCCCAAAGTGTTGGGATTACAGGCGTGAGCCACCATGCCCAGCCTAAACCATTTTTTTTTTAATTTTCTTTAACACTTTGTTATAAAAATCATTAGTATGAAAAGAATGTTAAATGTAGCTTAAAGTGGAACATCCATATCCCCATTACCTAGATTCTACAGTCAGCAGTAAATTACACCTACTTTGCCATGTATATTTCCATCTATCCCCCAACTGTTTTGAACTTAACAAAGTTTTTTTTTTTTTTTTTTTGAGACGGAGTTTCGCTCTTGTTACCCAGGCTGGAGTGCAATGGCGCGACCTCGGCTCACTGCAACCTCCGCCTCCCAGGTTCAAGCAATTCTCCTGCCTCAGCCTCCCAAGTAGCTGGGACTACAGGTGTGCACCACCACGCCCAGCTAATTTTTGTATTTTTAGTAGAGACGGGGTTTCACCATGTTGGCCGGGATGGTCTCGATCTCTTGACCTCGTGATCCACCCGCCTCGGCCTCCCAAAGTGCTGAGATTATAGGTGTGAGCCACCCTGCCTGGCCAAAGCCTAAACAATTAAAAAAAAATGATACAGGGTTTATACCTAATACTGTATCACTTGATATAAAAACAAAAAAAGAAAAAGAAACAAAAAAAATAATGATACAGAGTCTTGCTCTGTTGCTTAGGCTGGAGCCCCATGGCAGTATCTTGGCTCACTGAAGCCTCAACTTCCTGGGTCAGGAGTTGGAGATCAGCCCGGCTGACATGGTGAAATCCCGTCCCTACTAAAAACACAAAAATTAGCCAGGTGTGGTGGCAGGTGCCTGTAGTCCCAACTACTTGGCAGAGCGAGGCAGGATAATTGCTTGAATCCAGGTGATAGAGGTTGCAGTGAGCTGAGATTGCACCACCGCACTCCAGCCTGGGGAACAGAGGAACAGAGCGAGACTGTCTGAAAAAAAAAAAAAAAAAGCTAAAATATTTTTAAAAAAAACCCACCACCTGCGATGGGTGAGGGAAGCAAAGTGTGAGCCCCTGCGCCTGGCCCACAGGTGACGTTGTTGAGGACATTTGTCAGTCATATCCCTGCACAGAAATATCTATCTCAGAATCTGTTTCTTGGAGAACTTGACTGAGGACCCATCTGCTCCTAGGTCATGGACACACTGTCTGCAGACAAGCCCTTGTAGGCAGGGGTGTGATGAGTACACCCTCCTCCCAACCTCCTTCCCAGAGAAGCAGCGTCTGAGTGGGGCTTGGAAGAGTTAAGAGATGAGGCTCCATCCTGGCTGTAGACTGAGCTGACTCTCCAGTTAGGTAACTTACCTGTTACCACCAGATCCAGTGAGTTGCTGGGTTCTGACCAGAGCTCCCCAACCCGATAGAAGCAGCTGTATCGCCCTGCCGTGCGGGAGGTCACGGCCGGGATGTGAAACTTGACTTCGTTAACGCGCTCAGGGGTTTTTGGTCTCTCCACGGCAGAAAGACCCCCTTCAAAATGCAGCTGGTATTCAACAGCCCCATAATTTCCCTGGCAGCAGATGGTTGCCGGCTTTTCCTTTGGAACCATGAAACTAGGCTTGGCCCAGATGGAAGGTTTTGGGAGAGTCTCTGGAAGGGAATCAGAGGCTGAAGTCCCAGCTGAACCCACCTCCCCACCCTAGGCTCCACCCAGCTGCTGGCCCTAAGCCCTCCTGGGAAGCCTGCACCCTGCCCCCTCTCCCCAGCTGTGTTTGGGTGGAGGGTGCTTGGCCTGAACCCGTAAGAGCGACCCTGGGCTTTGAAGGAAGGACTCACGCTGCTGGGTGCTGACCCTCTGGCTCAGACACAGCCCTGCAAGATGGGAATAATGAGACCTGTTGCCTCCCAGGCACACCCTGATTCCATTCCCCATCCAGGCAAGAACTCACCGAGGCAGAGCAGGGCAGGGAGTATGGAAGGCATCACTCAGATTCTGCTGGCAGTGGGGTGGTGACTGAGCCCGGCGTGCCAGGGAGATGCAGAGGAAGTGGTGGGTGAGGCCAACCCTCATCACCACGTGGCTTTCACGTTGACTTTTTTCATAAGAACATTCACAATTCCTCTCCACCTCTGACCGTGAGCCTACGGAAAAGCCATGGTCTCTATAACACAGCTGTGGTCTAGCCAGCTCCTCTGACGACTTTCTGCTCAGCCTGAAACTCATTTCTGGGTCAACTTCTCTCTCTCTCTTTTTTTTTAAATTTCTGTCCCGCCCCCTTTTTCTTTTCTTCTTCTTCTTCTTTTTTTCTTTTTTTAGAGATGGAGTTTCACCATGTTGGACAGGCTGGTTTTGAACTCCTGACTTCAAATGATCCACCCGCCTCGGCCTCCCAAAGTGCTGGGATTACAGGTGTGAGCCACTGAGCCCAGCTTCTTTTCTTCTTCTTTTTTTTCTGAGTTAACTTCTCAATTCTGTGATGTGGAAGTCATGCCAGGGCTGATGCCCTAACCTCGAATCACTTCAAGCTGTAGTTCTAAATCCAAGGACGTTTTGTTATGTTATTGATGTTCACAGTCAAGAAATATCATTGATAGGACACTATTGTCTGAGCTATCGACTTTATTCAAATTTCACCACTTGTTTTAGCAGTGACATGTATTTGGTTTAGGATTTAATCCAAGATTATGCAATTTATTTACTTGTCATGTCTCTTAAAAAAAAAAAAAAAACTCTAAGGCCGGGCATGGAGGCTCACAACTGTGATCCCAGCAATTTGGGAGGCCAAGGCGGGTGGATCACCTGAGGTTGGGATTTTGAGACCAGCCCAAGCAACATGGAGAAATCCCATCTCTACTAAAAAGTACAAAAATTAGCCGGGCATGGTGGCGTATGCCTGTAATCCCAGCTACTCAGGAGGCTGAGGCAGGAGAATCACTTAAATCCAGGAGGCGGAGGTTGCAGTGAGATGAGACTGTGCCATTGCACTCCAGCCTGGGCAACAGAGTGAGAATCTGTCTCAAAAACAAAAAAAAAGAAAAGAAAATATAAATATGCATGCTGATTTGTATACACACATCTGTATCTATCAGTTATCTTCATCTGTCTATCTGTCTTCTACCCATCACCTATCTGTATCACACACACACAGCCGTAGGTTCATGCTGATGTCTCTTACTTCAACCCAACACTATAAAATTCATTCTAACATTCTCTCTCTTTTTTTTGGAAATGAAAGGGATAAAGGGGAATATTATAGATTAAAGGAGACATAAAAGATACATTGTTAAAAATAGGAAAATCTACATTATAGTGTCTAGGGATGGACCTTTGAGGGATAGTCTTGAAATATCCAAGGAAGTAATTATGGAAAGTGTCAGGATATGTTTAGAGTGAGGCTGGACCGTGATTGGAATGAGAGACACAAAAGGGCTTTTGGCTGCAGGGAAAGTTCTATTTCTAGACTAGAATGATGATAATCAGATAATTTACCTTAAGACGTTTTAAGTTATCTGGGTTTTTTTTTGTACTGTGGTTTTCTGTATTTTGTTTTGTTCTAATCTGTAAATTTTAAAAAAGAGGAATAGAATGAGAAACACTGAAACACAAAAATAGAGTAGAATGAGAAACATGTAACAATCACTGCTCATCCAAATAATGAAACCAAGCTGGGTACATATACCAGGCTCCTAACTCTGCAGGGAGGGAGGGGTCTCTGATTAGGGTCTGGTTTATCTCTTTGGGGTTGGCTTCCCATTTCATTGCTCTCAACTGTCTTTGGTTCTGCTGTTAAGACTCTCAGATGTAACTTATGAGAAATCTTTCCTTTTCTATGAGAGATGACCCATATTGACCAATAAGTGTATGTCTCAGCCTGATTCCTGTCTTTTCAAAGCTGAGGACTTTGGGGTGCGAAAGGCTTATTAGAAAGGAAAGAAAGAAGGAAAGAAAGAAAGAAAGAAAGAAAGAAAGAAAGAAAGAAAGAAAGAGAAATGAAAAAAGAAAAGAAGAAAAGAAAATAAAAAGAAAGCTGGGGAAATAAAAAAGACTTTTGCAATGTACGTGTCTTTAGATCCATTTATCTCAACATAGTGGCCATTTTGCCAATATGACTGCTCCCTTAAAACTTTGTGGGCTTCCTGTGTATCAGATTGTTCTCTATTGGAAAAAAATATACCCCCAATTCTTTGCAAGACAGGACTGTGCACCTTTTGGGCATTTAAGACTGCTGTGGGACTGTGACCATGTGATTTTTTTTATATGACCTTTGGTTTGGCTGAGAAGGTTTACTTGACACCATCTTGAATCTTTCCAATGGCTTAACAAAGAGTCACAGTGACTTCAGACCTCTTCTGGGGCACTGTCAACATTTGGGCTAGACGATTCTTTGCTGTGGAAAGCTGTCCTGCGCATTGTAGAATGTTTACCAGCACCCCTGGCCTGCACCCACTGGATGCCAGGAGCAGCCCTTCCCAGTTACGATAACAGAAAACATCTCCAGATAGTCTCCAAATGTCTCCTGAAAAGTAAAATTGGCCAGCAGAGAAACACTGAGTTACACCGTTGATTTTTCTGCTCTTCAGCTTAGGTTTCATTTCACTCTGAGAACATTCTAGTAGCTGTAAATATTGGGAAGGAGTATTTTTCTAACCAGAAAACTTTCACTGACCATCCCCTTTATAGTCTCTGAAAATTATGTTTGCTAACAGAAATTTTTTTTCCTTTAGATTATCCTTTTTTTTTTTTTTTTGAGATGGAGTTTCGCTCTTGTCACCCAGGCTGGAGTGCAGTGGCACTATCTTGGCTCATTGCAACCTCTGCTTCCCGAATTAAAGCGATTCTCCTGCCTCAGCCTCCCAAGTGGCTGGGATTAGAGGCACCCACCACCACACCCAGCTAATTTTCTGTATTTTTGGTAGGGATGGGGTTTGACCATGTTGGGCAGGCTGTTCTCAAACTGTTGACCTTGTTATTCACCCACCTCAGACTCCCAAAGTGGTGGGATTACAGGCATGAGCTACTGCACCTGACCATCTTTCTGTTTTATAGGTAGCTTAGAAAAGTCATTTGACCCCTTCAACATTCTGTCTAGAAATCATATTACCAGATAACAAGTTTATTAGATACATTTTCTGTCTTCTAAGTTATTGTAGGTAGGAGTGTAAGCCACAAAGTGAGACTCCTTCATCTCTCCAAAACTAAAAAAAAAAAAAAAAAAAAAAAAAAAAAATAGCCAGCCATGGCAGCATGCGCCTATGTTCACAGCAGATTCATTTCACAGCTTGCCTGCCCCTTGGGACACAGCGGAAAACCTTAAGCCCTATAACGATTAAATAATATAGACCTCCAATGATAAGAAAACTAAGCGAAAAAATAAATTAATGGGTTGACGTGAAACACATGCCTCTGTTCCTTGTACGAAAATCCCTTAGAAATAGGGTTTGTGGGCCAGGCGCAGTGCCTTACACCTGTAATCCCAGCACTTTGTGAGGCCGAGGCAGGCAGTTCACCTGAGGCCGGGACCAGCCTGACCAACATGGAGAAACCCCATCTCTACTAAAAATACAAAATTAGCTGGGCGTGGTGGGGCTCATGCCTGTAATCCCAGCTACTTGGGAGGCTGAGGCAGAAACTGCTGGAACCCGGGAGGTGAAGTTTGCAGTAAGTCAAGATCACGCCATTGCACTCCAGCCTGGGCAACAAGAGTGAAACACCATCAAAAAAAAAACAAAGAAAGAAATAGGATTTGTGAAATAAATAGGATAATCCCCCTGTAGGATTATGACTTTCACCCTCATCAGTTTGTAGATGAACACAACAGAAGGCTGAGGTAGGAGGAATGCTTGAGACCAGGAGTTCAAGACCAGCTTGGGCAACTTAGGGAGCTCCTCATCTCGACAACAAAAAATAAAGAAGGGGGGTTACTGAATATGTTTGGCATGGTCACCAACTATTTATATTTAGGGAAAACACACTAAAAAAATATAAAAAGAAGGATGATATATATTAAACAGGATAGAAAGAATCACAAGACAGACAAAGATGGAAAACCATAACTGATATTCAGAAAGGTAGGTGCAAATAGTATCAGGTCTGCACAAGAAAATACCATTTGATTGGTTTGAAAATGAATCTGATGGGACACGGTGGCTCACGCCTGTCATCCCAGCACTTTGGGAGGCCAAGGTGGGCGTATCACTTGAGGTCAGGAGTTCGAGACCGGCCTGGCCAAAAGGCGAAACCCCATCTGTACTAAAAATACAAAAATTAGCCAAGTGTGGTGGTGTGTGCCTGTAGGTCCAGCTACATGGGAGGTGGAGGCACAAGAATTGCTTGTGTCTGGGAGGCGGAGGTTGCAGTGAGCCGAAATTCCTCTACTGCACTCCAGCCTGGCAGACAGAGTGAGGCTCCGTCTGAAAAAAGGAAAAGAAAAAGAAAATGGATTCAAGCTTGTTAGTGGGCTCTTCTCCCCTGTGTCCTTCAGGTGCTTCGTAGGACTCCACAAGTCCTGAGTCGTCTCTCGCTTCACATCCAGGTGTTCACTTGTAGACATGTGGTGTTCGTCCAAAGGCCAGTTCTGTCTGACATTTCTGTTTGCTCCAGCTCAGTTCAGCCACGTCTGCCGAGGCTCCGTTGCCTAACGCCCTATGGCTGTGCCAATTTTCAGCCAGTATGGCCAAGAGAGCCATGAGGACCAGTCCTGCCATGGCCATGCGGATCAGGTTCTGTACGGTGTAATCTTCGCTCACGGAGTCTAGAGACATAATCGAAGGAGATGAATGGTTGGTGGCTGTGTTCCATTCCATCCCAACCCCAGAGCCCTGACATGGGAGCTCATTCCCTATTCGTTTGCCAAAATGTGACTCCCTCAGACATCTCGTCAATGCGCTCATACTTCACAAGCACCATGCTTATCAGTCACCAAGACTGTGTCCACGGGCAAGGAACTTTGGTTCCCAAGGAAATCCCATAAACTGGGAAGGAGGTGATTATGGGCAGGATGTGTTTTCTCTCTTTTCTTTTTTTTTTTTGAGACAGTCTCGCTCTGTCGCCCAGGCTAGAACGCAGTGATGTGATCTCAACTCGCTGCAATCTCTGCCTCCCAGGTTCAAGCGATTCTCCTGCCTCAGCCTCCCGAGTAGCTGGGATCACAGGCGTGCGCGGCCATGTCCAGCTAATTTTTTGTATTTTTAGTAGAGACAGTTTCACCACGTTGGTCAGGCTGGTCTTGAACTCCTGACCTTGTGATCCGCCCACCTCAGCCTCCCAATGTGCTGGGATGGCAGGTGTGAGCCATCGCAGCCGGCCAGGCAGGTTGTGTTTTTTGGTCATTCTCTCCTCACATGGGGGTTTCACTGAATGTCTAATCATATCTCTACAAGACCACCATACATTCAGAAACCTGAATTCTCTCCTCTGTCCTCCCCCGGAGAACAGTTTGTGTTCCCCTCATACAAAGGATATTATACTGTTGGTACCTGGAAACTAGACAGGGGAAAATTTCAGATAAACTTAGGTAAAATTTACCTCCATTATTGTGGGATCTTTTGCTAGACATTGCTTTTTCTGAATTTTTTTTTCCCTTTCTTCATTTGTTATATGAATTGCCTAAGGCTACATTCCTCTCAAGGATGTAATACTCTGAAATTACAGGCCAGGCAAAGTGGCTCACGCCTGCAATCCCAGCACTTTGGAAGGTCGAGGCGGGAGGATCACCTGAGGTCAGGTCAGGAGTTCGAGACTAGCCTGGTCAACATGGCAAAACCCCGTCTCTACTAAAAGTACAAAAATTAGCCGGGCATGGTGGTGCATGACTGTGGTCCCAGTTACTCGGGAGGCTGAGGCAGGAGAATTGCTTCAACCTGGGAGGCGGAGGTTGCAGTGTGACCAGAGCTTGAGCCACTGCACTCCAGCCTGGGTGACAGAGCGAGATTCTGTCTCAAAATAAATCAATACGTAAATAAATAAAATAGAAATGGGGCTCATGGTAGAGGTTTTAAAAGCCTTTCCTGTGAGCCCTTAGTCCCCACTTGATCTCTCATGGTGAATTCTAGTAGTGTCGGTGAGTTCAAGGATTTCCAGCTGCAACTGGAAAGGAGAGGTATGCTAGTCAAGGTTGAGCCTGGTGTCTACTGTCAACACAGCCCACAAACATGTGACTCTAAAAGTCAGCCCTTCCTGGCCTGGCGCGGTGGCTCACGCCTGTAATCCCAGCACTTTGGGAGGCTGAGGTGGGTGGATCATGAGGTCAGGAGTTCGAGACCAGCCTGGCCAACATGGTGAAACCCCATCTCTATGCTCCTAGCTACTCAGGAAGTTGAGGCAGGAAAATTGCTTGAACCCGGAAGGCGGAGGTTGCAGTGAGCCGAGATTGCACCACTGTACTCCAGCCTTGGTGTCAGAGTGAGACTCCATATCATGAAGTAAAATAAAATAAAATAAAATAAAAGTTAGCCCTTTCTGGCCAGTAGCAGTGACTCGGGCTTGTAATCCCAGCACTTTGGGAGGCTGAGGCGGGTGGATCACCTGAGGTCAGGAGTTCAACACCTGTCTGGCCAACATGGTGAAACCCTGTCTTCACTAAAAATACTAAAAAATTAGCCAGGCGTGGAGGCAGACACCTGTAATTCCAGCTACTGAGGAGGCTGAGGCAGGAAAATCCCTTGAACCCCGGAGGCAGAGGTTGCATTGAGCCGAGATTGTGTCCCTGCACTCCAGCCTGGGCCATGAGGCAAGACCCCGTCTCAAAAGAAAAAAAGGTTAGCCCTTCTTTTCTCAATAGATGACATGTTTTCAGTGAACACAGCCTGGGGAACTCTGGCGAGAAAGTGAAAGTTAAGCATAGAGCCGGGGAAGCCCTCCTCTCCCCACTGTCCTGGAGTGAGCGACTCTCTGCTTCTCTTCACTTCACCCTCAGTGCACCCCTTCAGATCCCTGCCCAGTGACATAGCCCTGACAGCCAACCCGGACATGGGGCTGGCCTGGGAGGTACCTACCTGTGACCACAAGCTCCAGGGCATTACTGGGGGCGGACCACACGTAGGGGCTGCTGCTGTACCAACCGTAGCACCTGTAGCTCCCTGAGACATTACGGTCCAGAAGACCCAGAGGGAAGTTGGCCGGGTGTTCCCCACTTTGGTGCTGTGGCAGAGAAAGTTCTCCCTCCTTGGCCAGTGAAAATCTATCAAATGGGAGGTGTGCCGAGCTACACGTGAAAGAAATATTCTCTCCCGGCCTCACCACACGACCCCGATCTGCAGAGAGGAAGGGTTTGTCATACAAGCCTAAGAGAGAAAAGAGTGAGATATTAGCAAGAACATTTCTCCTTTATTCTTTTTATTTATTATTATTTTCTGAGATGGAGTCTTGCTTTGTCACCAAGGCTGCAATGCAGTGGCACGATCTCGGCTCACTGCAACCTCTGCCTCCCGCGTTCAAGTGGGTCTCCTGTCTCAGCCTCCTGAGTAGCTGGGATCACAGGCACCTGCCACCATACCCAGGTAATTTTCGTATTTTTAGTAGAGACAGGGTTTCACCATGTTGGCCAGGCTGGTCTGGAACTCTTGACCTCAAGTGATCCACCTGCCTCAGCCTCCCAAAGTGCTGGGATTACAGGTGTGTGCCACCGTGCCCAGCCTCTTTTTCTTTTTAAAAATTTATCTATTTTTAAAAAGAAATAATTTTAATTTTTTTTAGAGAGGGTCTCACCCTGTCACCCAACATCAACAGCCATATGTACACGTACAGTATAAACCTTTGCTATGAGGAGACGGAAGTGGCACTTGTTTCTGTAATCTTCCTTGCAATAACCCATAACCCAGTCTAGTCATGAGAAAAACACTGGGCAATTTCCAGTAGTGAGAGTACCCTTGAAACTAATGGACCACTACTCTCAAAACTGACAAGGTCATGGAAAACCAGGATCATCTGAGAAGCTGTGACAGCCAAGAGAAACCTAAATATGAATGCAATGTGTAATGTTTTTTTTTTGTTTGTTTTGTTTTTGAGACAGAGTCTCTCTCTGTCGCCCAGCCTGGGGTGCAGTGGCACGATCTCGGCTCACTGCAACCTCCACCTCCCGGTTCAAGCAATTCTCCTGTCTCAGCCTCCCGAGTAGCTGGGACTACAGGTGCGCGCCACCATGCCTGGCTAATTTTTGTATTTTTAGTTCAGATGGGGTTTCACCATGTCGGCCAGGCTGGTCTCGAATCCTGACCTCATGATCCGCCCACCTTGGCCTCCCTAAGTGCTGGGATTACGGACGTGAGCCACCGCGCCCGGCCGCAATGTGAAATCTTGAATCAGATCCTGGAACAGAGAAAGAATATCAGGTAAAAACTAAGAAAATCTAAATAAGTTATAGACTTTACCTGAGAATGTGTCGATGTTTGTTCATTAATGTAAGAAATGTGCCACGCTAAACAGAAAACCAAACACCGCATGTTCTCACTCGTAAGTGGGAGCTGAACAATGAGAACACGTGGACACAGGGAGGGGAACATCACACACTGGGGCCCGTTGGGGGGTGGGGGGCTAGGGAGGGACACGTGTATTCGTAGGTAACAAACTTGCACGTTCTGAGCATGTACCCCAGAACTTAAAGCATAATAATAATAAAAAAGAAATGTGCTGTAGTAATGAAAGATGTTAACTCTGGGGGAAATGGGGTGCCAGATATCTGAGAACTCTCTGAAGCAACCATCTTGATTTTCTCTCTCTCTCTTTTTTTTTTTTTGCAAATCTAAAACTTCTCAAAAAATAAACTCTATTAAAAATAAGAAAAAAAACAAACAAACAAAAAAAAACACCAGGGCCATGGACCTGGATGTTTCCTTACCTGTCACCACCAGCTCCAGGGCGTTACTGTAGTGTGACCAGTTGAAGCCTCTCTTGTATCGGCAGCGATAGCGCCCTGCCGTGTTTGTGTCCATGCGCTCAACGATGAACTCATTCTTGTTCCAAAACCCCAGTTTCCTGTCTACCTCCTTGTACGTGGAGTTTTTTTGGATCACCAGCTGGGTCAGGAAAGACTCCGGACTGCTATGGCACTGGATTTTCGCAGATCCATGCCGGGGAACCAGAGGACTTGATCTGGCAAATATGAGAGGCATGGAAAAGTTCCCTGGAAGGAAATAAAGCCCAGACTCAGGTGGCCCGCCATGGGGAAGCCATTCCTTTCCTTCTCTGTGGGGGGATTAAAAATAAATTAGGATGTGAAGAACCGATAATTCTTTATTTTAAAAAAAATTTAAATAGGCCGGGTGCAGTGGCTCATGCCTGTAATCCCAGCACTTTGGGAGGCCGAGGAGGGTGGATCACAAGGTCAGGAGTTCAAGACCAGCCTGATGAATCCTCACTGGATGATTTGAATGATGGCAGCAGCACGCAGCATTTAAAACTCTGGAGATCCCACATCTGAATGCTGGCACACTGACAAATACTACCAGAAAGATTGTCATCAGCCTGGTAAACATGGTGAAACCCCATCTCTACCAAAAAAAAAGAAAAAAACCCCAAATTTTCTGGGTGTGGTGGTGTGTGCGTGTAGTCTCAGCTACTCAGGAGGCTGAGGCAGGAGGATCAATTAGCCCGATAGGTGGAGGCTGCAGTGAGCCGAGATTGTGTCACTGCCCCCCAACCTGGACGACAGAGCAAGATCCTGTGTCAAAAAACAGAACAAGCATATGAGAGCCTTGTGGCTAAGATTCTACATGCTGGCCAGCGCTGGTGAGTGCCACCTACTGGATCACACCTCAAAATACAGCAGTGAAATATTTTACCATTATACTAAGCCTGTGAAAATGAAGGAAAAAATCCAGCCACAGATAAAGATTCTGTGCAGAGTCCCAGCGTCTGAAAACACCCAGAAATGAAGACAAGTCACTGTACTCAACCGACATCACAGTTAAAGGAATGGCAGCCCTCGCACATGAGAAGGAATCAACACGAAGGCCGGGTGTGGTGACTCACGTCTGTAATCTCAGCACTTTCGGAGGCTGAGGTGGGCGGATCACCTGAGGTCGGGAGCTCCAGTCCAGCCTGACCAACATGGCAAAACCCGGTCTCTATTAAAAATACAAAACTTTTCTGGGTGTGGTGGCACACGCCTGTAATCCCAGCTACTTGGGAGGCTGAGACAGGAGAAGTGTTTGCGCCCAGGAGGTGAAGGCTGCAGTAGTGAGCTGCAGTAGCGAGATCCGGCCACGGCACTCCAGCCTGGGTGACAGAGTGAGACTGTCACACACACACACACACACACAAAAAGAATCAACACAAGAACTCTGGCAATTTAATAGTCCCCTGGAAATCTGCTAGATTGAGGTGACGGAAATGAGGGACGTGGAATTCAGAATCTGGATGTCTGGGGAGCGCATTGAAATTGAGGAGAAATTTGAAACAAGCCAAGGAATCCACAGTGGGGACAAACTGGCTTCTTGAGTTGCCAGAGTTCTTGTGTCGATTTTTCTTTTTTTGACTCACTCTAGTCTGGCAGGCTGGAGTGCAGTGGCGTGATCTCGGCTCACTGCAACCTTCACCTCCCAGATTCAAGCAATTCTCCTGCCTCAGCCTCCTGAATAGCTGGGATTATACAAGCACCTGTAACCATGCCCAGCTAATTTTTGTATTTTTAGTGGAGTTGAGGTTTCACCATGTTGGCCATGCTGATCTTGAACTCCTGACCCTGTGATCCATCCTCCTTGGCCTCTCAAAGTGCTGGGATTACAGGCGTGAGCCACCGTGCCCGGCCGTGTCGATTTTTTTTCATGTGTGGGGGCCTGGTCGCTATGCTGGCACCTCACCTCCAGCATGCCACAGCCACCATACAGAGAGGAGTCCAGTTTCCCTTCTCTGTGAGCCCCCACCCCCACTTTACCAGGCAGGGCCCCCAGCTCGGGACTGCAGAGCGGCTGCCCTACCCTCGGCGTACTGCCTGGTCGTGGCTCTGTGTTTCTCTGGGGAGAAGCTCCGGGGAGTGGCTCCCAGAGGCAACTGACAACCCCTCTGCCACTGCCATGGCAAGGGTTCTGCCCCTGCTGCCCTTGGTCTGGGGGAGAAACAAAGAGCCTGGGGGCTTCATTCATGTTTCCAGCACACCACAGCCACCATACAGACAGGAGCTCAGTCTCCCCTCCCTGTGAGCCCTCAACCCCCTGCTCTTCACCAAGCCGCAGCCTGAGCCAGCAGCACAGCAGCCCCACCTTCTGGCGGAGCTTTCCCGGTCGCAGCGGGTCTGCATTTCTCTACGGCGGAGCTTCCAGAGGCGACTGGAAGTCCCTCTGCTGCTCCCACTGCAGTGGTGCTGCCCCTGCCGCCCTCAGACTGGGGAAGGAGCAAAGGCTCTGAGTGCTTTAGGCTGGACGTGATGGCTCACGCCTGTCATCCCAGCACTCTGGGAGGCTGAGGCAGGCGGATCACGAGGTCAGGAGTTTGAGACCAGCCTGGCCAACATGGTGAAACCCCGTCTCTACTAAGAATACAAAAATTAGCCGGGCGTAGTGGCATGTGCCTGTAATCCCAGCTACTCAGGAGGCTGAGGCAGGAGAATTGCTTGAACCTGGGAGGCAGAGGTTGCAGTGAGCTTAGATCATGTCACTGCACTCCAGCCTGGGAGACAGAACAAGACTCTGTCTCGGGGAAAAAAAAAAAAAAAAAAAAAAGAATTTCCAACCAAGAATCTCATTCCCAGCCAAACTAAGTTTCATAAGTGATGGAGAAATAAGATCCTTTTCAGACAAGCAAATACTGAGGGAATTTATTACCGTCAGGCCTGCCTTAGGAGAGGTCCTGAGAGGAGTTCTAAATACGCAAAGAAAAGAACACCACCAGCCACTACAAAAACACAGTTATGTATACAAATCAGGACCACTAGGAAACAACCACACAAACAAGTCTGCATAGTAACCAGCTAACAACATGTCAGGAGAAAATCTGCACATACAAATACTAACCTAGAATGTAAATGGCCTAAATGTCCTAATTAAAATGCAGAGAGTGGCAAATTGGATAAAGAAGCAAGAAGTCAGCGTGGTGGCTCACACCTCTAATCCCAGCTGAGGTGGGTGCATCACTTGAGGTCAGGAGTTCAACACCAGCCTGGCCAACATGATGAAACCCCATCTCTAATAAAAATACCAAAAAACCCCCCAAAAAACCACATTACCTGGGTGTGGTGGTGCACACCTGTAATCCTAGCTACTTGGGAGGCCGAGGCAGGAGAATTGCTTGAACCCGGGAGGCAGAGGTTGCAGTGAGTGAAGATCATGCCGTAAACAGACTAATAATGAGCTCCAAAACTGAATCAGTAATAAAAATCCTACAGAGAAGATAAAGCCCAGTACCAGACAGACTCACAGCTGAATCCCATTAGACATATAAAGAAGAGCTGGAGCGACTCCTGCTGAAACTATTCCAAAAAACTCAGGAGGAGGGAGGCCTCTCCAACTCATTCTGTGAGGCCAGCATCATCCTGATGCAAAAATGTGGCAGAGACATATCAAAACTAGAAAACTATAGGACAATATCTTTGTTGAATACAAATGCAAAAATCCTCAAGAAAAGACTAGCAAACAATCCAGCTGCACATCAGAAAGCAAATGCACCAGCATCAAGTAGGGTTTACTTCTGGGATACAAGATTGATTCAATACACACAAATCTTAAATGTGATTCATCACATAAACAGAACAACAATAAAAAACCCACATAATCATCTCAGTAAGGCTTTTGATGAAATTCAACATCCTTTTATGTTAAAAAAAACCTAGACAAACTAGGCATTGAAAAAACATATTTCAAAATAATAAGAAAGATCAATGACAGACTCACAGCCAACATCATATTGAATGGGCAAAGCTGGAAGCATTCCCCCTGAACACTGGCACAAGACATGGACGCCCTCTCTCGTCACTTCTATTCAACACAGTACTGGGAGTCCTGACCAGAGCAATCAGGCAAGATAAATAAATAATAGGCATCCAAATAGGAATAAAGGAAGTAAAACTATCCTTGTTTGCAGATGATATGATTCTGTGTCTAAAAAACCAGTCTCTGCCCAAACACTTCTTTTTTTTTTTTTTTTTTTTTTTTTTGAGACAGAGTCTTGTTCTGTCACTCAATCTTGGCTCACTGCAACCTCTGTCTCTAGCGTCCAAGCAATGCTCTGGTCTCAGCTTCTGGAGTAGCTGGGATTACAGGCATGCACCACCACGCCCAGCTAATTTTTTGTAATTTTAGTAGAGACGGGGTTTCACCACGTTGGCCAGGCTGGTCTTGAACTCTTAACCTCAGGTGATCCGCCCACCTCAGCCTCCCAAAGTGCTGGGATTAGAGGCGTGAGCCATTGTGCCCAGTCATACTTCTTAATCTGATAAACAACTTAGGCAAAGTTCTGGGACAGAAAATCAATATACAAAAATCAGCAGCATTTCTGTACACCGAAAACATCTAAGCTGAGTGCCAAATCGAGAACAGAATTCATTCACAATTACCACAAAAAGAATAAAATGCCTAGGAATACAGCTAACCAGGGAGCTGAAAGATCTCTGCAAGGAGAACTACAAAAACCCTGTCAAAGAAGTCAGAGATGACACAAATACATGGAAAAACATCCATGCTCACGGATAGGAAGAATGAATATTGTTCAACACACAAATAATTCAGGGTATAGTCTTTGGAAGGAGCTGGAAGAGCGAAGACACGATGGACATGGGGCTCACACCCACTAGGAGGCTAAGGCAGTAGTAGTTCGGGTGGCAGAATACTCAGGAGTACTCTAAGACTACTTCATGCTTAGTACTGCAGTAATACTGCAGAATACTAGAATGTTCCATAGGGTTACACTATGGCAGGCTCCCTTTAAATGAAGTGATGTAAACAGACAGGAGGAAGTAGGTTGCTAAAACAAAATAGAATCAGTGTAAGGAACGATGTTGGGTAAATGACTCCTGACTTCCTCACTCTGGCGGTGGGGAGCAGTCAGCAGGTTACAGGTCCCTCACGGGCAGTCTAACAGAGGCGAGGACTAACTATAAATCCAGGCCTGAGCATGAATGAGTCTGAAGGGTCTGGAGATAATGAAGTGAGATGGAACCAATCAAGGGAAACACAGCAGAAAGAACTGGAATGGGGACTGAAATAGGAATCTCTCTGTGCTTCAGGCTATTCCTCAATTTCTTTATCCTAGAGTTTCCAAGGGGGTCTAAAGGGCTGAGAGAGATTCACGGGACACTTACCTTCCTGTGCCTGAATCCTCTGGCCCAGACAGAGCACTGGAAGAGAGAGATTTATGAAAAATCAAGCTTCCATTTCCAACCTTTATGACAAATCACCCTCCGTAACGGCAGACCAGAAAAAGCCCAGTACCAGATGGATTCACAGCTGAATCCCACCAGATATATAAAGAAGAGCTAGTATTATTCCTACTGAAACTATTCAAAAAAATCCAGGCGGAGGGACTCCTCCCCAACTCATTTTACGAGGCCAGCACCATCCTGATAACAAAACATGGCAGACACAACAAAAACAGAAAACTTTGGGACAGTATCTTTGTTGAACATAAATGCGAAAATCTTCAACAAAATACTAGTAACCGTATTACTGCATGGGCTTCAATCATATTTTTTCCTTCTACAACAATCACAGTTTTGAGGCTCATTTTTATTTTTATCTTTTAGATTCCAGCCTCTAAGTCTCTCCTTAATAGGAACCCTGGAACATCATGAATCCCAGGCAACACACCATAGGTTTAACAAAAATAACTGAGCCCCAAAAGCTATCTTGGATTTGGGCAGAGACAAAGTTGTAGATATATTGGCAAAGACTGCCTTTCTACTAAGGAGATCAGACTCTCCTTCGCAGCCATTAAAATCTCCTAGTCTTACTGTTAAGAGACACCTTGGTTATTTTGGGATTCCCCCATCTTCCCCTCTAACCCACTTTTACTCTGAAACTCACCGAGACAGAGCAGGGTGGTCTCTTTGGGGGCCGTCATGCCGACACAGCATCAGCCCCGTTGGCCTCCTTTTGATGACTGACACTCATAAGTTCCTCAGGAAGTGTGAGGACAGAGCCCCCATCAGAGAATTTCTACATCTATTGCCTCACAGCGAAGAGAAACAGTTCATCCCCAAAGAACTTAGTTCCGGGTTGCTCTTGGATGGAGCCTAAGAGAAGACCTATATTTTTTTCTTTCTTTTTTTAAATAGAAATGGGGTCTTGCTATGTTGGCCAGGGTAGTCACTAACTCCTGGCCTCAAGAAATCCTCCTGCCTAAGACCCATATTTCTATTTATGTTTCAAATGAGAAGTGAATTTTCCTCAAGTCAGTTTCTAATGGTATTCAAATCCATCTTTCAACCCATTCCGACATCCAAATGGAAGGGCCTGGGACAGAATGCAGGGTGGATGGCTTACAGGCAGAGATGGTCTTCACTGGGCCATCGCTCAAAAGCTCTCTGGCTTTGTCTGTTCTGAGCCTATGTTTAATCTCTGGGATTCATGGTCAGAGTATATTTTCTTGCGCTTGATCAGGCATGCAGTATGCCCTTACCCTGGAGATTATCTTAATGCCGGAATGTGGAGGCATTTTCTATGGTGCTATTTGTCATCTCTAAAGAAAGAATCTACTCATTTATTTTACTGTGTGTTTTTAAAATTTGTATAAATTTAAGGAGCCAGGTGCGGTGGCTCAAGCCTGTAATCCCAGCACTTTGAGAGGCCAAGGCAGGTGGATCACCTGAAGTCAGGAGTCTGAGACCAGCCTGGCCAACATAGTGAAACCCCATCTCTACTAGAAATATGAAAAGTTAGCCAGGCATGGTGGCAGACACCTGTAATCCCAGCTACTCCGGAGCCTGTGGCAGGAGAATCACTTGAACCCGGGAGGTGGAGGTTGCAGTGAGCTGAAATCGTGCCACTGCACTCCAGCCTGGGTGACAGAGTGAGACTGTATCTCAAAAAAAACAACAAAAAAAACTATTGTTATTGTTTACAAATGATATGGCTTTGTCTTGGGAGAGAGATACTAATTGGTTGAATTTCGGGAACTTCAGTGGCCGACATTTACTAGGGCAGGGACAGATTGTGTCAACTTTCCACAACATTGGAGGTGGTTTTTTCTTTTCTCCTTTTATGGAACAGGAATGGTAAAATCGCCATGGGGTGCCCAGATACTTGGTTAAACATTATTCTGTGTGTGTCTGTGAGGGTGTTTCTGAATGAGACTATCACTGGAATTGGTAGAATTTATAAGGCAGATTGCACTCTCTGATGTGAGTTGGCCTCATTCAATCAGTTGGGACCTGAATAGAATAAAAAATTGAAGTGGTACTATAAGATGAAGTTTTTCCTGCGTAACTGCTTTGAGCCTGGACATCCATCTGTTTTTTTTTTTTTTTCAAGACAGAGTTTTGCTCTTGTTGCCCAGGCTGAAACGCAATGGCACGATCTCGGCTTACCATGATCTCCACCTCCTGGGTTCCAGCAATTCTCCTGCCTCAGCCTCCCAAGTAGCTGGGATTACAGGCATATGACACCATACCTGGCTAATTTTGTATTTTTAGTAGAGATGGGATTTCTCCATGTTGACCAAGCTGGTCTTGAACTCCCAACCTCAGGTGAGTTGCCTGCCTCAGCCTCCCAAAGTGGTGGGATTACAGGTGTGAGCCGCTATGCCCAGCCTGACAGCTGTCTTTTCTGGCTCTTGAATTCTCACTAAAACATTGACTCTTTAGATGTTGAGCCTGCCAGCTTTTTTCTCTTTTCTTCTTTTTTGAGATGGAGTGTTGCTCTGTTGCCCAGTCTGGAGTGCAGTGACATGGTCTTGGCTCACTGCAACCTTCACCTCCTGGGTTCAAGCAATTCTCATACCTCAGCTGGGATTACAAGCGAGTGCCACTAATCCTAATTTTCATATTTTTAGTAAAGATGAGGTTTTGCCATGTTGGCCAGGGTGGTCTTGAACTCTGACCTCAGGTGATCTGCCTGCCTTGGCCTCCGAAAGTGCTGGTATTACTGGTGTGAGCCACCGCACATGGCATGAGCCTGCTAGCTTTTGGACTGTTGTGTATCCCACTGACTCTCCTGGTTCTCAGACTTTTGCACTTAGACTGCAACTACACATGAACTCTCCTGGGTCACCAGCTTGCAGATGGCAGATCACGGGACTTGTCAGCCTCCATAGCTGCATGAGCCAATGTATAAATATTCTGTCTGTGTATCAGTCATTATATATCTATCATTATCCACCTATCACTATTTGTGATATCATTAGATATCTATCGTTATCCATCTATCACTATCTGTGATATCATTATATATCTATCGTTATGCATCCATCATTATTTGTCTAACAATTATTATCAATATATCATTATTAGTATTATTATTATTCTCTCCCATTATTTTTTTTTTCTGGAGAAGCCTGACTACTATAGCTTCCATGCTCATATATATATATATATATTTTTTTTTTTTTTTTTGAGATGAAGTCTTGCTCTGTCCCCCAGGCTGGAGTGCAGTGACACAATCTCAGCTCACTGCAACCTCTGCCTCCTGGGATCAAGGAATTCCCTCTCTCAGATTCTTCAGTAGCTGGGATTACAGGTACCTGCCATCACACCTGGCTAATTTTTGTATTTTTAGTAGACATGGGGTTTCACCATCTTGGCCAGGCTGGTGTTGAACTCCTGACATCGTGATACACCTGCCCTGGCCTCCCAAAGCGCTGGGATTACAGGTGTGAGCCACCCTGCCGGGCCCCATCTTCCTATCTCAAGTGTCAGCAATCCCCTTAGCACAGGGCATATCTTAGCCATTCTACGGGCCAAGGAATACAAGCCACGTAACTACACGAATCCAAGGATACAGACAGAGACACATCACAATTGAGGTATCTATTGGTCTCTGTATATTTTAGGATTTGGGATTTCTCATTGGGGAAGTTGGAGTCCCAGAGACAAATCAGGCTCCACCTGCTTCCAGAAGCTCAGAGTCCAGGGGTGAGAACCCAAGGGAGGAATATGGGGTCACATGGACATAGTAATGATAACACCAGAAACTTTAGGCAAAAAAAGAATCACATTACCTAAAGCCTGAGACATGTTTATTTAAAGAGGAGAGAACTACACTGAAATTATAGAAAAAAATTTTTAAGTTTTACTGATGAAAGAAGGCTGAAAGATAATCTGAGGGAAGGTGGAACAGCATGAGGGAAGGTGGAACAGCATGTGTCTAAGTGCTGTGTTACGCGGGAGCCTCTTGCATGTCTGGACTTGTGAGTTCCTCAGTGTGACTGCAGCCTCAAGTAGGACCAGGAAGTAAGCCAGTTAGGTTGGAGAGGTGAGCAGGGTCAAGTGAAATGGAGAATTGTGTGTTAAGCAAAGGAGTGTGTTTTCTCTCCAGCAGGCACTGGGGACCACAGACATTTGTAAGCAACAGAGAGCCACGTTCAGATTCGTGGTGTGAGGAAGAGCGATCTCCTAAGACACAGACTCATGCCCTCAGATTCCAGGTTACATTGGAGCTGGCCAGCGTTTTTGAGAAAGAGCTATTGTCTCCCTAGAGGACCCTCTCAAGGCCTGTCTATGGTGCTCATGGACAGGAGACAACTTTCAATCTGGGATCCGCTTTTGCAAGTTCCATGTACAGACTGGTTTCTGTTGGGGCTCTCTTGGGCTTCTGAGATAGGTGAGTGATTTTTCTCTGTGTGAAAACGCCGTGATCCAGCTGTGCGTATGTGACCTCCTGAGGGTCTTGTCCATCAGAGTTCTGGAGAGAGGGAAATGCTGAGTGAGGGAGGGGCTCCCATTCTTCGGGACTGTTAGGGAATAAGACTCCATCCCCGAGGCTGGACCGAGGGGGACCTACCTCCCTGTTCACTGTTCTGTCCGCCCCAGGCTCTTGGTCCATTACAGCGGCATCTGTAGGAGACAGAAGTCATGAAAACACCTGGGAGGGCCCTTCTGGGTCCTCATTTCATGTGCAGACACCAACACACAGGGGGAGGCCATGGGTGCCTGAGTCCCTCAGCTGCCAACAGCCTGACTCACACATTCTATGTCTCTGAGTTCAAGGACCCCTCCCTTCAAGAGCTCTCAATTCCCATCCCAGTGATTCTGTCTCCCACTTTCTGCCTGTGATGGAACCTTCTCCTGGATGTCCGTGGCTGAGGGATGAGAGGATACAGTTCAGAATCAGGCAATGGTCTGTAGTTGAGGGCAGGGGCAGGGTGCCTGGTGCTCTCTCTAGAAAGCCCTGCCCCTGCGGCTCCTGCCTTGGGCCAGAGACCATCCTGCCGATGAGGAACACACACCTGCATGCTCCCATCCCGCTCCCCACACAGCCCTGAGGTCTCTGGCCTCTGCTTCATGAGACTTACTCTTTTTCTTGGACCACCAGCGATGAAGGAGAAACAGGAGGAGGAGGATGAAGAGGATGATGGCCACTGAGGACCCAATCAGAACATGCGGGTGCCTGGGGATGCCTGGAGGAAGATGGGAATCCAATAAAAAGCTGACCCCGCAGTTCCTCTTCATGGATTGTCTCTCATCTCTTGATTGCCAGGTAACCACGTACAACGTCTCTTTAGGACCAGCTCCCAGATGGTGGGAGACCCGGCTTTCTCCTGCTTTCTCAGTGACAGTTCTCACAGTAACCACAGAAAGAGCTGATGATACAGCTGTTTTGGTTTAGATGTTTGATCCTCCTCAAACCTCACACTGAAATTTAACCCCCAGTGTGGGAGGTTGGGCTTAGTGGGAGGTGTTTGGTTCATGGGGGTGGATCCATCATGAATAGATGAATGCTGTTCCCATGAGACGGGTCAGCAAGTTTTCCCTCTATTAGTTCCTAGAGAGTTGACTGTGAAAAAGAAGCTCCATCGCACCCCCGCGTCCAGCTCCCTCTCTTGCCATGTGATCTCTGTGGTCTCTGCACACACAGACTCCACTGCTCTTCTGCCAGAGCGGGAGCAGCCAGAGGCGTCACAAAAAATAGATGCTGGTGCCATGCTTCTGGTACAGCCTGCACAACTGTGGGCCACACACATCACTTTTCTTTAGAACTTACCCAGGCTCAAGGGCTCCTTGATAGCAACAGAAATGGACTAAGACAGCAACGTCCTGAGATCAGGAGGAACGTCCCAGAACAGCCTGGGCTCTCCTCCTACTCCTCCTAGAGGAGGGTGTGATGCAGGGCTTTAGCTCAGTGCTTCCTGTTGCTCCAGGGTACAAAACCCAGGTGGGGCTGCTTTTTGGTTCACCCAGCTACACTGCATATGGGGTGACTCCGTATGTCCTGGGCAGCTTTTCTGAGCCTCGGGGGACTGGCTGGCCCTGAAAGGTAGGTTTCTGCTATCACTTGCTGCTTATCTGTCAGTAAGGAATCTGCTTTATGAAATTTATTCTGTCTGTGTTCTGTCTCCCTGGAGTGACTGTCAGGGATAGAAATTGGCATGGCCCCAGGTGCAGTCCAGGAGGTGTTTAGAGTCTTCTCTAGGAAGACTGGACTGGGATTGATACACAGTGAATGTGCTTTACAACTTCTACATCCACAACATTGTTGACTCAAACAAATTTCATTCTCTAAGAAAAGGAAAAAAAAGTGAAATCGAAATCAAAAGAAGTGAAGTAGAACTGTCTTACATCAAACAGCCAGGAAATAGTTGGAAGCCCGTGGGCAACGTGGTACTTTTTGTGACCTTGTGAGATGTATCATAGGCTGCTGTTCTACCTGAGAGGCAGGGGGAGGAACAACCCCATCCATCATCTGTTGTTTCAAAATACAGCCTGTCCTTCTGTGAATTAGTAGGAAAGGGGACCAGGAGATAGTGCTGGCATTGGGCTCTGAGTCCAAGAACTGAGCTCACTCCAAAGAATATTAGTTTTTATCTCCCCATAATCGATCTGTATCTCCACATGTGATTGGAAGTAGGGGTGAGGTGGGGCATTTGGGTGAGGAGGCAAGTTTTATGCCATGAATAGAGCACTTTCTCTATTTCAGGACCTGTGCTGGTGGGTTGAGGGCTTTCCCATTTTCCACGTGATCTCATGTTCACAGAAAGCCAAACAGGGAAGAGGTTCTAGGCTGAATTTCTAATGGATAAGATTAAGGATCAAAAAAGTAATTATAGAGAAGTAGAAAAATGATGATTGAAATTCAGGTGCCTTTGTCATTTGTGTGTGTTTTATATATTTACACATTTTTTAATTTTAGTGTTTGAAATGGAGGCTCCCTGTGTCACCCAGGCTGGAGTGCAGTGGTGCAATCTCGGCTCACTGCAACCTCCACCTCCTGGGTTGAAGTCATTCTCCTGCTTCAACCCAGGAGGCGGAGGTTGCAGTGAGTAATTGCACTGAATGAGTGATCGAATCAGAGTGTGCGTGCATGAGCTCGGTTCTCTCTTACTGCAACGCTCCTGCTCTGCTGAGTCAGCCAGGGTTGCATCATGCCCGACAGGAGCTAATGCCTTGGCAAGTGGAACTTCTCTAAAATGCCCCATCCTCATCACATGTTCCCTTCCTTTCCCTCTCTCAAGCTTCCCAGGCATGTGTCCTCCAATTAGGAATGCAGGCAGAACAAACACTGCATTTTTTCCTGACAAGGATGTCAGATTTGCAATCACTCTTCTAGCTTCAAGGAGCTCTCAGTGGCAGAAAATTAGAGATTAAGAGATGTCACTGAGCCCTGTGCTGGCCCCAGATTCCTTTCCCTGTTGTAGTGTCTGAGGCTCAGAGATGGTAGAAGACAGGCCCTCAACCACTGAGCTGGGAGATGCTGAGCCAACGCTTGAATCCAAGGCTTCCACTTCCCCAGGTTTCCTAAAGCAGAGATAAGAGGGGTCTACTCACCAGTTTTGGAGCTTGGTTCTGTGGGTGAAGGCCAACTGCTTGAAGGGTTTCCTAGAACACGCAACAGGAGAGAGGTATAGAAATGAGGATGCCTGTCTTCTACTAAGTGGAAATCTTTGAGGTTGGTTCATGGCCAACACTCTGTTATCTAATGTTGGGACCTGGGAGTCCTGGGATCCTCTTTTCCATAACTTTTGTATGTGACGCACACTGTCTTGAGACTTAAGGTATAACGAGAAAACAGGAGCATCATACTACCTGACTTAAAAATACATCACAAAGCCGTAGTAAACAAAACAGCATGATGCTGGCATAAAGAAAGGCACCTAGAACAATGGAGGAGAATGAAGAACACAGACGTAACCTATGCTTTTACATCCAGTGGCTTTTTTTTTTTTTTTTTTTTTTTGAGATGGAATCTCGCTCTGTCACCCAGGCTGTAGTGCAGAGGTGCAGACTCAGGTCACTGCAACCTCCGTCTCCTGGTTTCAAGCAAGTCTGTTGCCTCAGACACCCGACTAGTGGTGTTACAGGCACCAACCACTATGCTCAGCTATGTTTTGTACTTTTAGTGGAGAAGGGGTTTCACCATGTTGGCCAGGCTGGTCTTGAACTCCTGGCCATAGGTGAACCACCTACCTTGTTCTACCAAAGTGCTGGGATTGCAGGTGTGAGCCACCATGCACAGCCCATCCAATGCACTGTGACAAGGGTGCCAAGAACCTACACTCAGGAAAGGACAGTCTTTTCAATAAACAGTGCAGGGAAAACAATATCTACATGGAGAGGGAGAAACTGCCCCTCTACCTGTCACCATACACAAAAACCAAATGAAAATGGATGAAAGACGCGAGTGTCAGGCCTGAACCTATGAAATGCGTAGAAGAAAACATTGGGGAAATGCTCCACGACATTTGTCTGAAAAAAGAAACTTTGTTTAAAACCTTAAAAACACAAGTAATCAAAGCCAAACATAGACCATTGGGATTGCATCAAGCTCAGCAAGTTCTCCTGCAGAAAAGATAAACCAAAGAAGTGATGAGACACCCACAGAATGTGAGCAGCTATTTGCAAACTCTGCATCTGAGATGGGATTCATAACTAGAAATCGGCCAGGCATGGTGGCTCATGCCTGTAATCCCAGCACTTTGGGAGGCCCAGGTAGGCAGACCACCTGAGGTTGGGAGTCTGAGACCAGCCTGACCTACATGGAGAAACCTTGTCTCTACTAAAAATACAAAGTTATCCGGATGTGGTGGCACATGCCTGTAATCCCAGCTACTCAGGAGGCTGAGGCAGGAGAATCCTTGAACCTGGGAGAGGGAGGTTGTGGTGGGACGAGATGGCACCATTGCACTCCAGCCTGGACAACAGAGTGAGATTCCATCCCAGAACCAAACAAAACAGACAGACAAACAAAGAACTAGGAATATAAGAAGCTCAAACAACTCAATAAAACAAATAATGTAATTAAGAAAAGAGCAAAATACATGAACAGACATTTCTCCACAAACGACACATACAAATGGCCGTCACGTCTATGAAAAAGTGCTCAGTATCACTCATCATCAGAGAAATGCAAATTAAAATCACAATGAGTTTTCATCTCACCTCATTAAAATTGCAATACAAGCAAAAGAGATACTGGCAAGAAGGTAGAGAAAGGAGAACACTGGTACCCTGTTGGCAGGAATGTAAATTTGTTTTACGGAGAAAAGTATGGAAGGTCTTTAAAAAAAAAAAAAGTAAAAAGAGGCCAGGTGTGGTGGCTCATGCCTGTAATCCCAGTACTTTGGGAGACCGAGGCAGGCACCTCACTTGAGGTCAGGAGTTTGTGAGCAGGCTAGTCAACCTGGCGAAACCCTGTCTGTACTAAAAAATACAAAAATTAGCCAGGCGTGGTGGCATGCACCTGTAATTTCCAAGGACTTGCAAAGAGACTAAGAAAACGTGCAACTATTAGTTACAAAAATAAGGAAAGCTTTTAATTCATTAAAGTTTCCTCTATTTATGAATTTCCATGCTTTAGCTAAGGTCAATGACAAGGAGGGCCCTTGTGTTAAAGAGGGAAAATTCCTACCAGGGAGGCTGAGGTAAGAGAATCCTGAGAACCCAGGAGGAGGACACTGCAATGAGCCAAGATGGCACCACTGCACTCCAGCCTGGGCTACAGAGGGAAACTCCATCTCAAGAAAAAAAAAAGCTAAAAAGAGAACTTTCATAGTATCCAGCAATTTCACTACTGGGTTTATATCCAAAGGAAAGGACATCCGTGTATGGAAGTGATACCTGCGCTCCCGTGATTGGTGCAGCACAATTCACAATAACCAAGGTGTGGAGTGAAGCCACCTGCCCATCAGTGGATGAGTGGATAGAATGTGGCACGTACGCACAATGGAGACCACGCCTCCATAAGAGCAATAATGTCCTGTCACTTCCAGCCACATGGATGGAACTGGAGGGCATTACAAAGACTGCCATTTCTCACCCATATGCAGGAGCTAACAGGTGGATCTCATGAAGGTAGAGAGAATGGTGGCTACCAGAGGCCAGGAAGGGAAGCAGAGAGGGTAACAACCACAAAAAAGAATATCAATGTCTCCATGACCACTGCACTTTACACTGAAAAATGGTAAAGCTGAGGCCGGACGCAGTGGTTCACACCTGTAATCCCAGCACTTTGGGTGCCGAGGCGGCGGATCATAAGGTCAGGAGTTCAAGACCAGCCTGGCCAACATGGTGAAACCCCATCTCTGCTAAAAGTACAAACATTAGCCAGGTGTGGTGGCGCACGCCCGTAATCCCATCTACTTGGGAGGCTGAGGAAGGAGAATTGCTTGAAACCAGGAGGCAGAGGTTGCAGTGAGCCGAGATCGCACCACTGCACTCCAGCCTGGGCAATGGAGCAAGACTCCGTCTCATAAAAAGGTAAAGGTGGTAAATTATATGGGTATATTTATCCTCAATAAATATTTTTCCAAATGTAAAGAAAAGGGTGTGGGTGTTGTTGGTGATGACGTCTCTCTGTGGGTGAGGGGCCAGGATGGGCTTCTGGGAAATGTGTGAGGTTGAGGGGCTGAGGGAGCCTCTGATCTCCCCAAACGGAGCCCCGTCTCCCCTCCTCTGGGCCTGTCCTGACCGCTTTCTCCATCTGCCTGGGTGCCCGGAGCCCTGAACGCGGGCCTCCATGCAGGCCGTGGAGGAGGGTTTGGAGGTGCCCTGTGTGCCATCCTGTGCCCTGACCCCGCCCTCACGCCCAGGCTTCATCTTCTCTCTGCACCTGTCCATGCTTCCCTCCATCATCAGCAGGAAGCTCCTCAGCTATGGCTCCAGGATCATCAGACATGAGACAGGTATGGGGTTTCCTCACCTGTGACAGAAACGGACAGTGGGTCACTCGGGGCTGACCACTCGTAGGGAGTGCCACGGAAAGAGCCGAAGCATCTGTAGGTCCCTCCATGGGTGGCAGGGCCCAGAGGGAAGTGGGCCTGGAATGTTCCATTGATGCTGGGCACTGCAGGGAGACTGAGGTCAGGGGCCTGCCCCTCCCTGGATAGATGGTACATGTCAAACCAGCTCCGGGAGCTGCAGGACAAGGTCACGTTCTCTCCTGCCCGAACCCTGGGGCCTGGCTGGGCTGAGAGAGAAGGTTTCCCGTATCGACCTGGAAGGAGAAGAGGCAGTTTACTCAGGAGGCTCTTCCTTGTCACAGCTCCCTTCACACCTGAGCTGAGAACTCACTGCCCTGCTCTGTGAGCTAATGCCCTCTCTCACCCTCCACCCCGTCTCTCTTCATGTCTGTTTTCTCCTCTAGCTTCCCTGTCTCTCTAGGGCTCTCCCCTCACTTCCCCATCCCAGCTATGTTTTCCAGTTTCGTATTGTTTTATTCTCTCTGACTCTACTTGGATTGGTTGATCTTTTCCTTTAATTCTGAGTCTCTCACTTTCTGTCTTATTCATAACTTTCTGCATATTTCTATCTATTATGTATGTATCTATCTATGTCTGTATTTGGTGTCTACAAATTGTCTATCATCTGTATCTATGTATCGTCTATCTATCTATCAGTTGTCTATCTTTCTATGCATCAATCATCTATAATCTATATCTATGTATCATCTATCTCCGCCTCTCTATCTCTATCATCTATCTTCATCATCATCTCTATGTATCATCTGTCAATCAATCATCATCTATGTATCCATAACCTATCTATTACCTATCATCTACCTATTTATCATCTATCTGTATCTATCTACTCATCTATCATCTGTGTCTCTACCTCCTTGCCTTTCTCATTCTCTCAGTCTCTCTAGTTCTCTTTGGAATCTCTGCAATTCGTCACACATCTCCATCTTTCTCTCTCCTTGTGCCCTTCCCAAAGGGCCCTGATTTTAGGGATTTCTCCGCTCCCTTCTATCATTCCCTCCACTTCTCTGCCCTCTTTTCTCCCTCTTTATGTGTCTGTGAGTCTCTCAATCCCCCCTTTCTGGCAAATTCTGTGTGTGTTTACCTCTTTGCATTTTGATGTCCCTGATTTCTCTCTGTCTCTCAGTAATCATATAAAATGTGGGGTTATTTGGAATATGAGCCTCAGAATCCAATCTGGGGACCCCAAGTACACACAGCACACAGGGGCTGGTGTTCTGGGTCCATGATATCCTGGGACGATTACGGCTCCACTGCACGGAAGGCAGAGGTGTCAGAATAAACATGGCATCTGTAGGTGCCACAAGGCCTGAGGCCAGAGGGCCCAACTCAGGTCAGAAATCTGGGTGTCTTTGCATTCTCCTGGTAGAGAACACTTTGTGGAGGAAATAGAGAAATTAAACTTCTACCCTGTGCCAGGTGTCTGAACAAAGCCGGCATGGAAGGACACCTCTCTCTGGGACATGTCTGTCTCCCTGTGTGTCCCCTTTACCTCTTTCTCTCCTTTCTCACTCCCTGTAGGGCCCCCAAGTCTGTCCTCTGTTATGAGGTGTGGTCTGTACCTGTGTCTCCTGTTTCTCTGTCTCTGTTGGTACAGACCTCACCAAGTCAGTTTCTCTCCATAAGAACCCCACGCTCATCTTCCTCATGACCACCTGGGGCTTCCAAGTCCTGGATCATGCACTCTATGTCCCAGTGACAATGAGAAGAATGTCTGGACATTCTCACCTGTGATCACGATGTCCAAGGGATCACTGGGCGCTGACAACTGATAGGGGGAGTGAGTGACAGACCCGTAGCATCTGTAGGTCCCTGTAATGTCAGTCATATTGGGTTCCATGGAGAAGTTGGCCTGGGAGCCACCATCACGGGGCTCTGCATCGAGGTGAAAGAGGTCCTCAGTGATCCCCTTTCTGTGCAGAAGGAAGCGCCCAGACATGACATCTGACCAACACTGCAGGATGACCATCTCTCCTGATTTCACCAGGGGACCTGGGAGGGCCAGGAGGGAAGGTTTTCTTTGGAATCCTAAGAAAAGAGATTGTGAGTTTAGAAGGCGTCTCCCTTTCTCATCCCATCCATGGGACCTGGAATGAGTGAGGCTTCCCCTCCCCGGTATCTGACTCTCTCCTCCCTCTCTGTGTCTCTGTGCTCTTTTCTGTGCCCATCAGCCCTGGTGCAGGTCCCTCCATCTGTCTCCCTCTCTCTTCTCTGTCTCTCTGTCTCTAGTGGCCCCTGACTCCCTCCCCACTGGGCTCAGCCTCATCCGTTGGGCTGCTGTTTCTGTTTCCCACTAATCTCTTTCTTACTGTCCATGTTGGGGTGGAA
>PVKV010013464.1:0-49666 GCA_004027835.1 Alouatta palliata
AAAAAAAAAAAAAAAAAAAAGAATGAGAACTCACACAACCCTCACCCCATGCTGAGAGAGCATTAATCTATTCATGAGAGGTTATTCTAATCTATTCATGAGAAGTCATTAATCTATTCACGAGAGATATGCCCCCATGACCCCAACACCTCCCACCAGTCCCCACCTCCACACTGGGAATCAATTTCAACATGTGATTTAGGGGGGTAATATTCAAACTATAACAATTATTTTGTAAGCCATGTTTAAGGAGTTTGCTTTATTGTGAGGGCATTAAAGAGCCAATGAAGAATTTTAAGCAAGATAATTAAAGGACTGGATTTTGAACTTGTTGCTCCTCTGCAGGGTTTCCTCCCCTGTTACTCTCCTCACGTGGAAGTGGATAGGGAGTCTCAGAAAACTATGCATGAAAATAATGCTGTTAACGATTACAAGATAGTTAAAATCAACAGAATGATCCATTGTCGCACCCATCCCTCAATCAAAAGCATGTGCTTTTTTGAGTACTCCAGAAAGTAAATGCCCCAATTTTTTTTTCAAAAGCTCCTAGTTATTATGTAGTAGCCTTGAGGAAGATGGATCATTCAGGCACTGATATGTTTAAGTAAACAGAACAAAGAGAAGGGGGTATGAGGCCTGAACTTCGAAAATGAGGAGACACTGCTGTTATTGGCACATCCTCTCTTTTCTTCTAGACAGACGCCTCAGCAGACGTCAAGTGCCATCAGATTACTCCTTAAGAAGGGCCTCAGCGTACCATCCATGGTTAGTCACAACTTCCCCAGGGATGACTTGCACGTGGGAGGAAAAATAGGAGAAGATGGAAGCACAGTTGATATTATTTCTTTATCTGTATTGCCAGTAAAATTGCCTGCTCAGTTTTTCTCAGTGATTAGTATTTGTATGATGTGTGTGTGTCAAGGCAGACTAGAGCAGGTCCTCTTTAGCTCCTCTTGCTCGAGTGGTTAATAACTCAATGATTAGCAGAAGCACCTCAGAGGCTTGTTAAAAATACAGTCTTAGTTCATGCATTCGACTTACTCAATCAAACTCTCTGGAGTAGGATCCATGAAGCTAGTTTAGTTGTTTTTGTTTTTTAACAAAAATTTTCCAAGCTTGTAAAATGTTGCTGTAGTTAATGTAGAAGCAATCTGCCATAAAATTATTTTCTAGCTAAAGATCTACTATGGGTTTTAGTCATTTGCAGGGTTTTGTTTTTCATTATTTAAATGTATCTGTTTCGACATATATCTCTCAAAAAAAAGTTTTCAAAAAACCAGAGACTTGTCTGCCTGCTGTTGAATTTCTGTGCCACCTTACACATAATGGTAGGCACTTGGCAGACATCTAAAAAATACAGAATAGAAAGCAATAAAATCAATTTGAATTGGTATTCTTGATGGAGATGAGTCTGCAGACGCATATCACAGGAAACGAAACAGCATTCCTCCCTAGGGCACAGACCTATTTTTATGTTCAACCTGCTCCCTTTTGGTAGACAGCGTCATAAGCATCACCAAGTTAAATCTGCTGTTTGACAGGTGGAGTCTTATGTGATTGACTGGATAACATTCACTTTCTGAACACATTTTTTTTCAGCCTCCATAGAGAAGTTATGGAAAGAGCATTTTTATTTATCATGTTGCAGGTTAGCCAACAGGATAAATTTGTGTTCATTGTGGCATCAAAATAAAAAATATCTCTTGTCTTTTTTTTCTAAATTTTTGTGTTTTTATCCTCATTCTAGATGTCATGAGTTGTATTTGCCTTTTATATACATGTTTTTGCTTTGCATTTAACACAGGTTTGAATATTTCAGAAACTATGGAAATACGGAAACCCTATGTGGAATTTGATCTCAATTTGCAAAAACAAAGTATGGGAAAATTGTTTTCAGTTGATAGACAAACAAATACCTATGAAAAGTGATGGGCTGGGTGTGGTGGTTCATTCCTGTAACCCCAGCACTTTCAGAGGCCTAGGCAGGGAGAACACTTGAGCCCAGGAGTTTGAGATCAGCCTGCGCAACATGGCAAAACCCCATGTCTAAAAAGAAATACAAAAAAAATTAGCTGGGCATAGTGGTACACACCTGTAGTCTCAGCTACCCAGGAGACTGAGGTGGGAGGATCACCCAAGCCTGGGAGGTCGAGTCTGCAGTGAGTGCCACTGCATTGCAGCCTGGACAACAGAGTGAGACCCTGTCTCAAAGAAATTAAAAAAAATTTTTTTTTTTTACAGAGAACAGTTTATGATGGAAAATAAAACATATGGATGTCAATTAATTTCAAAATTTCTGTGATTTGTATGCCAGTTTTTTCTGAAATAGTTCAAATCAGGGCACCCTCAGGAAGAAAGTAGCTGGCTGATGAAATTCCATCCTCTACTCAAAATTCAACCATTGTCCTTAAATTTCATCATGAAATACTTGACCTTGGTGCTGAAAGAAAAGGGTAGTACTAAGGCAAAATTTGCCTTCTTCTATAGAACCCACCCTTCTTGAAAACAACTTCTTCTGAAAAGTAATATCAAACAGACCAGCATTTCCTTCACAAAAATTATCCAATAGAAAGCCTTCTCAATACAACTTGTTAATACCATGTGAAGTTGTTTCTGAAAGACCATGAATATCACAACTTAACTCATCACAAGTCTGCAAATTAACTCATTCATCAGGAAAAATTAAATTGGATCAAAATGGCCATATAACTATAACTACTGTAAGAAATTATAATAAAATGCAGGTGGCTGCTTGATACTGTCATTTCATCTTGTCGAACTCTAGACACAGCTAGCAATGGAGCTCAGAAATTACCCTCAAAGTATGGCATTAGACCTAAAAGCATAGTGCCCTCTAAGGAAACAGAAATGTCTCTCTGTCATTAGCTGAATGTCAACAAAAAGTCACTAAGGGATAATATTGTTTCTTTAATTCTAAAGAAAATGTTCCGTCCTGACTATATGACAACTCTTAAACACTATATCACATTTTCACACTCGTGCTGAACTTACTAGCACACATATTACATTTCCTGGTAACTTAAAAATAAAAGCAATTCCGCAAGTGCTATTCTTCTTCAATCATTAAGGATTCTCATTTTTCAAGAGGAAATAGAAAGCTTAAAACAGGACCCTTGAATATTGTATTTCCTCTGCAAATTTCATAAGTAAGTGTTTTAAAATTTAGAGAATGCCATCCACATTGAAGAGAACTTACATATTTATATAACTTAAATATCTCTTCACTATAAATACTAGTAATGTTTATTTTAACAGTAAAACCCTAGTTAACCAAAATTATTGGTGTATATATATAGTATGTTGGATATGTCTTTATGCATCCTTTTAGACTTACACCTCACTTGTCTTGCATTCCGGCTGCAGGTGAAGCAATCAGTCTGTCCACTTCACCATTTCAGTATAGGTTCCCCTTTACAGCACCTTGCCTCAGGTCCCCAGGAGCTTCTCATCTTCTGCCCAGGTGTTCTCTGTTAACCCCACTATGTGAGATGACACAGAAGCATGCTTTGCACCCACGCATCTGTTACCCAAGAGGGTAAAGTGAATCATTTGACCATTGAGAGGTAAATGTTTCTCACATCTCAGAAGGACAGTCCTAAAACACATTTTATGTGGCTGGGTGACTGAGCAGCTCGTTACCTGTAGAGATATACAATTGATAATACATTCTCATTTTGCATCTCCTATTTGGCTCACCTTTGATCCCTGGACTCATACTTCCCAATAAAGTGTTTTAAAACAAGACTTGATCTCAAGCTCTGCTTCCTGGCAAACCCAAGCTAAGATATAACTGTACAACATACACATATATAGTAAGACTTATGGTTGTCACATACTGCTAAGTTATAACCATTCAAGAATGGGTAAAAGTCAATACTACTACCATCATTATTAGCCATGAAAAAGACAAAAGAGAGTATATGGCTCAATGATCTTTCTAAGTTATGTAAGGCACACATTCTAATTAATTAAATAGCTACAGGTATACATATCTTAAATTCGAAAGACTGCTTAACCTTTCCTGCTTTTGTTCACATTAAGAATTAACACCTTAAGCACCTTTAAAAGAGCAGATGTATTTGTTTGCTTGTTTGTACAGAGTATAGCTATGTTGCCCAGGCTGATTTCAAACTCCTGAGTTCAAGCAACTCTCCTTCCCCAGCCTTCCAAAGTGCTTAGATTACAAGTGTGAGCCACCACATCCAACCAAAAGTGTATTTTTTTTAACTTTCCCAATGACAGAAGGGAAGTCAACCAACTCATAGGTTCATACTCACAGAAAATAACACAGAAACCTTGCTTAACCATTACTGAAACACACACACACACACACACACACACACACGCACGCACGCACACACACTTGCATGCACATACACTGACCCAGGGGAACAATGGCGTATTCACACAGGGATAAGGATACACAAAATAGACTAAAACTTAGAGATAAATCTCTTGAACAGGACGTTTTTAATCCAGGTAATTACCTGATGATCATAATGCAAATTATGTCCTCATACATAAAAATAAGACACAAAATAGATTATATAAATTCTAATAGATTATATAAATTCTAAGTCTTTACTCAACTATCTTTCTCAAATTGTGCTGGACACAGACAAGTCATATACTAGATTCAATACTGTTAATTATACATGGTAATATTTTCTATATCCATGTAGTACTTTATATTTGAATAACTTTTTCACTGAGTTGTCTTATTTAATCCTACAAATCTGTGAAATAATTGATTTTATCATTCCCATTTTGCAAAGAAAGATCAGAGAGGCTAAATAACTCATAGAGGATACACTATACTGCCTGCACTGCAAAGTCAGAATTGGTAGAACTATCTATTGAGCCACCCTTTCAAACTCCTTTATCTCTGATTATCCATTAATATTGTCTCACATATACCAGCTTCTTACCACTTCTCTAACTTGACATTCTAAAAGGATCCCAAATGTCTTGTTTCACTTCCCTAGATTTTACTACTACTTAGTGTTTTTATGGTCTCCTCTGCTTCTAAACATTTAGAGCAGCCCAAATTACCCATAAACCACAAAGCTATGATGATTGTGCACACCAGTTGGCTGCCTTCCTAGCAGTCCTCCCCAGTTTCTTCCATGCTTAAAGGGCCCTGATTTCATCTGGTGCCTACCTCTCTTCCTACCACAAGAATCAAGGAGGGGTTACCTCATTTTCAGTTACAAGAGTAAATCTTGATAGGCCTATGCCAATAATTATGACCCCAGTTCTTTTTCCAAGGATTGGTTTAAGCACGATCACATGATCTAATTCTGAACAGTGAGACATACATGAGGGAGATGATATGGGAGAAACTTATGGAAAGGTTTTCCACTGTTTATGAGCTGAATTGTGTTGAACTCATATGTTGAAGCTCTAACTCCCAGTACCTTAGAATATGAATGCCTTTGGAAATAACGTTTATTTTCTTTTTTTAAGGTGGAGTTTTTCTCTTCTTGCCCAGGCTGGAGTGCAATGGTGCAATCTTGGCTCACTACAACCTCTGCCTCCCAGGTTGAAGCGATTCTCCTGCCTCAGCCTCCCAAGTAGCTGGGATAACAGGTATGTACAACCACATCTGGCTAATTTTATATTTTTAGTAAAGATAAGGTTCCACCATGTTGGTCAGGCTAGCTGATCTTGAACTCCTGACCTCAGGTGATCCCGCTTCTGCCTCGCAAACTGCTGAGATTACAGGCGTGAGCCACCACTTCCAGCTGAGATAACGTCTATAAAGAAGTAACTAAAATTAAATGAGGTTGTATGGGAAGTCCCTAATCTAATCTGACTGATGTCCTTTTGAGAGGAACTGTGACACCCGAAAAGACACCAGGGATAAGCGAACAGAGGAAAGACTATGTGGGGACACAGAGAATGTGAGCATGTGCAAGCCAAGGAGGATGGCCTCAGAAAAAACGAACCTGTGCTATCTTGGTCTTGGACTTCGAGACTACAGACTACGAGAGAGTAAATTTCTGTGCTTTATTATGGCATCCCTAGAAACCTAATACAATCATTTAAAAATGACATGTAAATAAATTTTAAAATAATGACACAAGGAAGGAAGCACGCTTTCTGTTACTAGACATTTTGATATCTGATTGTGAAGATGGGAACTGTTTTAGCCATCTTACACCTGTACAGAGAATCCATCTGAGAACTGGTTTCCATGTTGAGTACGGCAGATCTACAAAAGTATATATAACAAAAACTGGTTTTCTTGATAATGCTCTTAAGCCACTAAATTAACTAAGCTTGGATCACTCTGTCTTCAGATGTCCTCTTATATGAAAATATGTTTTCCTGATTTCTTTAAGCTGTGGTTTTCTGTTAATTACAGCCAAAATCACCGTATTGATACAATCAGTTGACTAAAGTTCAGCTGTTGACAAGCTAAGGCTGTTTCAGCCCTTACTCTAGACTTTACTCCTTTATTCCTCATTTGTTCTTAGTCATCTTCCATTTCCAACTCCGTAGTGTTGGCTCTTAAACTTTGCCTCCAACCTGCCTCAGAGCTTTTAACTTATCTATAACTCATCCATAGTTTCCTAAGCATTTGACTCTCAATTGCCCCCTCTAAACTTGTTTAGTTTCTCTTAGGTGGGAATTACAATCTTGGATCTATCCACTTAAAATGAAGTCCAAGGTCTGTTCCAAATTGTAGGCAAATTCAGAAAGATAAGCTAATAACCTACCTTTTAGTTGACATGGCCAACCCAATACATACATCTGTGTTACGCCCTGTTTATAATTAATGGCAAATTGCTGAAGGACTGGCATCCAATATCATATAGGCAAAAAGTCTGAGACCTCAAACCTGATTTCCTGACACCATTTTGCTAATTCCATTATTCTATCAATTAATAAATTGGATGTTAATATATTGGGACCAGATAGTATTCACTTAACAGTTTTTAAAAAATTATAAGGTGAAAATGTAGAACTACATATAATTTCTCATTAATTTTGTAAATAGCCAGAGATTTAAGGATTTATAAATTATTAAAAGGATCTTGGAATTATAGACTCTTGCATCCCTACTTGGAAGTTTGATAAAGTCTTTATAAGCAAGAGACTCTGTGATGAACCCCTTTGTGGATACAGATAGAATGAATACATAGAGCTTAATCTATAATCCAAAATTTACTGGGAGAAACATGCTATCAGGTGAACATTTTACTTTTTGTATCTTACTTACAAATACGTTCACCTTAATCCAGCCATTGAGAATATCGTTGACTTCCAGAGGTTTTTTGTTTGTTTGTTTGTTTGTTTTGGTTGGTTTGTTTCTGGCTAACTCCCTTTCGGATTCTCTCATCCTGTTTTGGTAACCTGTCTTTCGTATTTCCAATCTCATTTCCTGCTTTTTGCATCACTTTTCATCAGGTATTAATTTCTGTATTCCTAGCCATAACCAGTTAACCTAAATGTCATTCTTGACAATGCTTTGTATCTAATAATTCATTTTCATGATCTTGGAACTGTACAATACCTTGACTATACACTCGACATTGAAGTTCAACAAAACAACCGATGTTCCTATCCCTGACTCAATAAATATTTAGAGAGGGTAATCTACTGAGAAAAGAGTAATGTGGTTTCTGTAAGGGAATATTATAGTCATCTAGTAGCATTCTTTGAAGAGGTAAATTAAAAGATAAATAAGAGATAGGGTGTGGTGGTTCACCCCTGTAACCCAACCCTTTGGGAGGCCGAGGCCAGTATGGATCATCAGAACACAGGAGTTTGAGACCACCCTGACCAATATGGTGAAACCCCGTTTCTACTAAAACCAAAAATTAGCCAAGCATGGTGGCGTGTACCTGTAATTCCAGCTACTTGGAGGGCTGAGGCAGGAGAATTGGTTGAGCCTGGGAGGGGGCGATTGTAGTGAGCTGAGATCACACCACTATACTCCAGCCTGGGCAACAGAGCAAGACTCCGTCTCAAAAAAAATAAAATAAAAAGAAAATAGATAAATAAGGAAACAAGCAAAGGTAAAGTGTCTAGACTTTACATTCAGACCTTCCAACCAGAGATTATCTTGAAGGTGAATCACTCAATATTGGATTATACAATTAGCAGACGCCTGTATCCATGGGTTCCTCTATCATGGATTCAACCAACCAGAGATCAAAAATATTCAAGAAAAAAATGCATTGGTACTGAACAGATACCGATGCATTTTTTTCTTGTAATATTCCTAAAACAACACAGTATAACAACTATTTACATAATATATTTGTTGTATTAGGTATTATAATGATTTAAGAGATGATATATAAAGTATACAGAAACATGTGCATAGGTTACATGCAAACACTTTATCAGAGACTTGAGCCACTGCAGATTTTGGTATACTCCAGGGAGCCTGGAATTAATCCCCCATAAATACTGAGGGACAACTGTATTCACAGAAAATATTTTATCATGGAGTAAAAAAAAAAATGTTAGTGCCAAAAATTAGAGCATGAATTTTAGAGGAATCCAGGCAATGGGAGAGATGTCACAGAGATCAGTACTGAGATTAACTTTGGTCACTAACTATTTTTTTGGGACAGGGTCCCACTGCAGTGGCATTATCATAGTTCACTGCAGCCTCAGTCTACTGGGCTCAAGCCATCCTCCCACCTCAGACTTTTGAGTAGCTGGGACTACAGGCATACTACCATACCTCGCCTAGCTTATTTTATTTTATTTTATTTTATTTTATTTTATTTTATTTTATTTTATTTTATTTTATTTATTTGAGTCAGAGTCTTGCTCTGTCACCCATGCTGGAGTGCAGTGGCATGATTTTGGCTCACTGCAACCTCTGCCTCCCAGGTTCTAGTGATTGTCCTGCCTCAGCCTCCTGAGTAGATAAGATTACAAGCACCTGCTACCATACCCAGCTAAACTTTTTTGTATTTTTTTAGGAGAGACGGGGTTTCCCCATGTTGGGCAGACTGGTCTCGAACTCCTGACCTCAAGTGATATGCCCACTTTAGCCTCCCAAAGTGCTAGGATTCATGCCTGTAGCCACCATGCCTGGCAATAATTTTTGAAATAGAAGATTACTATAGAGTATCATTTCATAATTTAAAAATGACTTGTCAGTGGTAAATTATGAAGATAAGGGAAAAGTTTAGGAAATTTCACAAGGTAGGCAGTTGGACAGAAATTTAAGGTATCAACTTCGTGATGAGAAAAGTAAGGTCCTATTATGGGCCGAATTGTGTTTCCTAAAGATTCATATGCTAAAGTCCTAACCCCTAGTACTTCGTATTTAGAGACAGCGTCTTTAAGGAAGTAATTAAGTTAAAATGAAGTCAATTATGGTGAGCCCTAATCTGATATGACTGAAGTCTCTGTAAGTAGAGGAAACCTGAACAGAGGTGCACAGAGGGAAAATGATGTGAAGACATAGGGAGAAGACGGCCATTGACAAGCCAAGGAGAGAGGCCAGCCTCAGAAGAAACCAACACTGCCAACACCTTGATCTTGGACCTACAGACTCCAGAGCTGTGAGGAAATAAGTTTCCGTTGTTTGAGCCACCCAGTCTATGGTACTTTGTTACCGCAGCCCTGAAAAAATAATAGAGGTCCTAAAGGTAGAAATAATGTAAATAATGGCCAGGGAATAATTGGCTTAGTGTACCAATTGGAAAAACAAGACAGAGAACTTGTTATCAATCTAATATGGTTCTAATAGACAAAAAGACCATCAGATTGTTGATAAGCAGAAAGCAGTGAGTTGAAGGCAGACAGAAGACATTCTTATCTTTGGCACAAACCATGTACAGTCACTCAAAAATCATCTTAGGATGTATATATCTAAGCAGATAGCACAGAAAGTAATAACTCCTAGTCTACAAAAATGAAATACAATGAGGAAGACAAAAGGGAAGGGAACAGAAGAAAAGCGCTAACCCTTGTAAGTATTCATTCAATCCTTATAGCCACCCCTATGAGTAAGTAAACTGAACATCATTGTCCCCACTTTGGAAAGGAGGAAACTGAATCACAGAAAGAGTAAGTAAATTGCTCAGGATCACACGGAAGGTGAAAAAGCTACGATAAATAATACATCTATTAATATGAGAACAAATAAAAAAATTTAAAACCTTCTATTTTCTACTGTCATATTTTCTTACTAACAATAGAAAAGAACCTTACCTTACAAATTCAGATATAGAGAAAAGGACATTGGGCCTGATTCATTTTTTTATCTCCTTGTATTTCTGTGTTCATTCTTAAACAAGTAATGGAAACTACACTCAATCTAGAACATGTCAGCCTTATTTTGGCAAAACAATCCCATCGTCTTCTTCTGCATCTACCCTGGACCTCATTGCAAAATCTAACACAATCTGATAACAGAAGAGAAGGAAAGAGAAAAATGTGAAGGAACTATGTTTAACCTTAAGAAAAGCATGGCTTCTGTTTTGTACAGTGGTCCTGTGTAGTTTCACCTAAATTTTATCTGTATAGAAAACTCTTTTGCTTGCCACTCTGTGCTGTGAAACTGCTACATGGTTGCATTTCAATTATAAGTATGTAAACCGGTGAGTAAAGTGTAAACCAAGATATTTTGTGAACCTACTAATGGAGAAGATCGTATCAGTACTATTATTTCAATACAGAAATACTCAAAGGTAGTGCATACAGAAATAAATAGACATCATAAAATGCATAAAATTTTAAATTATATTTTACACTAAAAAAATAATTTAGTCAGTGTGCTCTGGACACTGAGTGCATTAATAAGTACATGCTTCAAAGTTTACCTTCTTTTTCTATTCCTCCCTCATCCCCCCTGCCAAAAAAAAATAGATAAGAGAAAATTTTCTAGGTCTGCTCTAGCCTAAAGAAAAGATACCTTTTGTGAATGCTAAGTAGGCAGACAAAAAATGAAGGGAAAAGACCATAATGGTCTCAGATACTGTATAAAGAATAATTCTACAGCTGAAGTATTTGGGCGCTTTTTGGACTTTTTTTTTTTTGACATGGAGTCTCACTTGGTCACCCAGGCTGGAGTGCAGTGGCACAATCTCAGCTCACTGCGTATTTGGGTGCTTTCTTTGTGCAATAAGCCTTTATGGACTTAGCTCATGTGTTGTTATTTATTGAGCACCTGACTGTAATTGCAGCAGGTGGGTTCCTTTAAAGAAAAAACAGGCCAGGTACAGTGGCTCACGCCTGTAATCCCAGCACTTTGGGAGGCCGAGATAGGCCGATCACTTGAGAAGAGCAGTTGGAGAGCAGCCTGGCCAATATAGTGAAATTGAGGCACAAGAACCACTTGAACCCTGGAGGCAGAGAAGACAGTGAGCCGAGATTGTGCCACTACACTCCAGCCTGGGTGACAGAGTGAGACTCTGATATGTTTTGGCTGTGTCCCCACCCAAATTTCAATTTGAATTGTATGTTCCAGAATTCCCACATATTGTGAGAGGGACCCAGGGGGAAGTAATTGAATCATGAGGGCCGGTCTTTCCTGTGCTATTCTCGTGATAGTGAATAAGTCTCACGAGATCTAATGCGTTTATCAGGGGTTTCCGCTTTTGCTTCTTCCTCATTTTCTCTTGCCCCATCTGGGAAGTACATTTTGCCTCCCGTCATGATTCTAAGGCCTCCCCAGCCATGTGAAACTGTAAGTTTACTCTTTTTTACCTTAAACTGTAAGGTTTAACTCTTTTTCTTCCCAGTCTCGGGTAATGTCTTTATTAGCAGAGTGAAAACAAACTAATACAGACTCTGTCTTAAAGAAAATAAAAACCAGAAACATCTTTTAAAAAAACTAGACTTAGAATATTTGTAAAGAGAACAAAGAGTTCCTTCTTTTTTTTTTTTTTTTTTTTAAAGAGCCTTGCTCTGTCACCCAGGTTGGAGCGTAGTGGTGCAGTCTTCGCTCACTGCAACCTCGGCCTCCTAGGGTCCCGCTATTTTTGTCCCACAGCCTCTCAAGTAGCTGGACATGCACCACCACTACCGGCTAACTTTTGTTTTTTTTTTTTTTTCAAGACAAAGTCTTGTTCTGTCACCCAGGTTGGAGTGTAGTAGCATGATCTGCACTCACTGCAACCTCTGCCTCCCGGGTTTAAGTGATTCTCCTGCCTCAGCCTCCAGAGTAGCTGGGATTACAGGCCCATGCCACCAATCTGGCTAGTTTTTGTATTTTTAGTAGAGACAAGGGTTTCACCATGTTGGTTAGGCTGGTCTCGAACTCCTGACCTTGTGATTGCCTGCCTCGGCCTCCCAAAGTGCTGGGATTACAGGCGTGAGCCACCAGGCTGGCCAGATTCCATAAATTTTGATCAACTGTTATTTTCTTAGAATGGATGCTCTATTGCCAGATTGACCACTTCACTGTCAGTGTTTTTTTAATCAACAGGGAAGAGATTGTTACACAGGAATTGAATTTGTTTTATTGAAAATTGGAATTGAATTAGTTCAGATAATATCCTTAACTTTCTTATGTCTCTCCATTCACTTTTGGTTGCTTGAATTATAACAAGTTTCATTGGAAAAGATACATACTTTTACCTTCTCTTTGGATTAAAGGTAATCTGAAATAAATTGATTGCTTTTGCTAGACAGATAAATAGAATTACAAAGTATTATCAGATCTTAGATAACACTAATAGAATATGTACACAGGTAAAATTCATTTAGTATTGTTTTAAATCTCATCTTTTTAAAATATAATGGAGATAAATTTGCTATTAAATAATTTATTTGCAATGTATAAATGCCCTTAATGGTCAATCCTATTTCGGTTTAAGAAAAACATAACATTTTCAAGTTATCTTAGCTGGTGTAGGTTTACAGATAACAGAAGGGAAGTAAGAACCAGGAGATTGTGTCTCAGCAACTATTCAGCCAGCAGCTGGAACTGTAGCTTATTCAGAATGCAATGCGGAGGACTGACAGCAGCTCTTACACTCGACAGCAACATCTGCAAAGATCCATTCAGCACTAAACTTCTGTTGCTTTCTAAGACAAGGATTCCCAATTTGTAAGTGGGTTGATTTCAGTCTCTGCTTGTACTTCTGTATCCTCCAACACTAGTCTTTCCACTTGCTTTCTCTTCACCTCAAGCTCTCTGTTAGCTTTTACTGTCTTATGATTTCTGAAGCCTCAATGTGTCTCTAGCTTCTGCTCACTTAAGTCTCCCTCCAATCTCCCAAGGGAGATCTGCTTTATGGGTTAGTCAACATCCAATATTGACCATCCTTGCTGGGCAGAGTTTAGTAACACTTCATGGGCTGTTAGGTGACTGGAAAATCCCTGGCTGGAAGCACCCTGCCCCCGGGAAGTACCCAACCCCCATACTGAAAAGCCCCGTATGCTTCCCGCGCACGCGCAAATTCAAACAAAGCCCCTAGCTCGGCTCCAAACTGCCACATCAACTTCCCGCCCATACCAATAGCTAAGCCAGTCACCAACCTCCACATCAGCTCTCCCTTCCCTTTCCCCCGCCCAGTTCCCACAACTCTATAAAAGCCCTGAGCAGGCTCACCTGGGCGCGGTTGCTGGCTCTCCTCTCTTGTGTGCGCCCGGCCGCCCGGAGGATCTCCAATAAAGCCTGAACGGGGTTACATCTGTGTCTTCCTGACTCAATTCAGCCACGCGTGGGGTTTAAACAATGAGGGTTCAAGCAGGCCAGACATTAGGGTTTTAGCTATCTTTGTCTCAAAGGTTAATCCTTGAACTAAGTCAGCTGACCCAGGAAAGCAGGAGTCATATGTTGTAAAGCATAATGGCCATAGGAGCAGAGAAACACTCATCTGTTTTTCATAGAAGAGGGCTTTGGACATGGAGGACAGTGGGCATAGTGGATGCACAGAGTGACATGGTCTCCTCTCCAGTGTAAGTCTTTTAAGGAATCAATGATATGGAAGTTTATTTTAAAAAATTATAAAATAATAATGCTGGTTTCATCCTCCACCCTAAAAGTTTTAAATAATTATAGTCATGTACTGTAGAACAACATTTTGGTCAATAGTGGACCACATATAGAACAGTGGTCCCATAAGATTATAATGGAGGAGGGGCAAGGACCAGAAATCTGAGACAGGTCAAAGACACCCAGGCCAGGTGCCCTGTCACAGGTACTCCTGTCTTGATATGGGCTGCATTCCCAGGAGGTCAGATATTCTAAGTCACAGGATGAGATAGGAGGTCTGCACAAGATAGAGGTCACAAAGACCTTGCTAATAAAACAGGTTGCAGCTGGGCACAGTGGTTCATACCTGTAATCCCAGCACTTTGGGAGGCCAAGGTGGGTGGATCACTTGAGGTCAGGAGTTTGAGACCAGCCTGTCCAACATGGCAAAACCTGTCTCTACTAAAAATACAAAAATTAGCCAAGTGTGGTGCATGCCTGTAATCCCAGCTACATGGGAGGCTGAGGCAGGAGAATCTCTTGAAACCTGGAGGCAAAGATTGCAGTGAGCCAAGATCACGCACTGTCCTCCGGCCTGGGCGACAGAGCGAGACTGTCTCAAAAAAAAATTAATAATAATAATAATAAATGCGGTAAAGAAGCTGGCCAAAACCCACTAAACAAAGGTGGAGATGAAAGTGACCTCTGGTGGTCCTCACTGCTCTTTATGTACTAGTTACAATGCATTGGCTTGCTAAAAGACACTCTTACTAGCTTAATGACAGTTTACAAATGCCATGGTAATGTCAGGAAGTTACTCTATATGGTTTAAAAGGGGGAGGAACTCTCGGTTCCAGGGAATTGCTCACCCCTTTCCTGGAAAACTCATGAATAATCCACCCCTTGTTTCACATATAATCAAGAAATAACCTAAAAATAACCTTTATTCCTTTACTTTCTTAATAAACTTGCTTTCACTTTACTCAGTGAAGTCACCTCAAATTCTTTTTTGTACAAGATCCAAGAACTCTCTCTTGGGGTCTGATTAGGACACCTTTCCGTAACACTGGGGCCTGCTGCAGCCACAGCCACTGCCCAGGACTGCCGAGTGCTGTATTGCTGTATACAGTAGCTGCAACTACCTCTGGCTCTGGAGGACTTGTGGGGCTTGGCTGTTCTCTAGCTAAGGGTGTCAGGGCTGGGGATCCACCTCTTCACTTGTGGAACCATCTCCTCACTTGTGGAACCATCTTCCCTCTGTGTGCCCTGCAGGCCTGACAACTCCCTCTCCTTTCTTTCAGTTTTCCCATGCAGTCCAGGCCTGGGCCCCTCAGACTCAAAGAAGAACGTGTGGGGCTGACCGCCTGCCCATCTAGTTCCCCTCTCCTCCATCTGTCCCACTTCATGACTGTGTGACCTTGGGAAAAGGTAGAGCCCCCTCTGGGCAATTAGATCCACCCCGTTCTTAAGAGTAGCCGGGAATAATTTGTTTCAAAGACTGCCCCTGAGGGCAAGGAAGGGCAGGGCAGCTAACTTTTTATATATTTATATAAAATTATTAGTGAAGTATAATAAAAGTTTGTTTTTGAGCTAGTGGAGGCATTAGCAAAGATGGAAGACACAAATGCAGAGGAATTGTAAGGTTATAAGGATTCTAGGTGATTGAGAGGCTTCCTGGAACTCCCGTCTAGGAACCAGTTAAAGAAGCTGCCCTTGGAGGGTGAGAGGAGGGTAGGTTGTGTTCCGAGGGACTTAGAGATTCAACCAGGAAAACCAGCTTCTGGCTCTTGCGGTTTTCTTGAAGGACAGAAGTCTCCTCCCAACCCTTGATCCTTAAACCCTCAAAGCACTTAAGATCAGCCACTCTGGGCTGGCTCCTGGCCTGGGGCTCTTGCTGGTTGCTGGTGGATGACATAATTGGGGCCTCCCAGTTCTTCCAGTGACTGGAGGTGAGTGTGCTCTCCTAGCGGCACCTTGGGAGCCTGGATTCTGGGGTTCTCTGGAGAACTAGAGTCTGGAGAAGGATGAAAAGGCTGGACTTTCTGGGCAGTATCAAAGTTGGACTTTGTGGGAGCTGGAATTTGGGGCATATCTGGAAGGCTGGGCTGGGTGGACGCTGTGGAGAGCCCGGAATTGGGGCTCTCGTGGGCTCTAGAATCTTTGGCTGCCTTGTAGGGAGGGGAGAGATCAAGGATTAAGGATTCTGTGAGAGGAGAGTGCCCAGGGTCCCCTCTGCTACTTGGGTCTGTAGTAACTGTTGAGGACTAAGATGGAGAGATGACTTCTTGATCAGCCTCTGGGACAGCTAGGACTTGAGATTCCTTGGCTTGTAGCATCCAAAGATGAGGTATTTTGCAGAGATGGCAGGTTTGCAGGCAGGGACAGGAACTGGAGCTCTGGCAGTTTCTCATTGTCTGGTTGCTATCTTGCTCTTCCTGGTATGTTGGGCTGGGCAGGGTGGAGAGATAGGCAAGTTGCTGGCCTTTAGATGGCAGAGGGTTGTCAAGTTGGATAGACCATCAGGGTAAAACTTGGGGGGGAAGGGCAGGGCTTCCACCAGGATGAAGCAACTGTCTAGGTCCTCTCTATGACAGCAGTTTAAACTGTGGTCTGATCTCAGGCTGCCTGCACTCTTGACTCCAACACTCAGACTGTCCAGAATCTCACTCAACAAATCCAGTTATTCTCTAGACCTCAAGAGGCTGCTCCCCATAGCTTCTTTTGCCCATGGGCCCCCCTCATCCTCAGGGCTCAGAGGAAGTGTTCTGGGTGAGGATGGGCAGCTGCAGATATTTGCCTGAGAGCCCGATCCCTGGTCAGGCTGCACTGGAGTCTGGGGACTCTCCTCCCCATCAGTTTTTGCCTCCTGCTTTCAATATTGGTGCACTCCTTTAGACTGACCCCTCCCTTGGAGGCTCATAAGGTTCCTCTTATAGCTGGAGTCTGGGGAAGGATCAAAAGGCTGGACTCTGTCCTTCAAGAAAACCCCCCAATCCCCTGGAGTCTCCTGCTGGGGTCGAGGGGCTGGTTCTGCAAAGGGTGGGAATGAAAGGACCTCAGGAACTGCAGAATCAGGGGGCTGAGGCTTGTTAGAAGAAGGTGAGTGTCAAGTGGGTGCCAAATATTAGAGTAGGTGAAGAGGGACGCGAGATGTCTAGATGGGGACTGGGATAGGTGGAGAATTCCGTGATAACACCGAGTGTGTCTATGGGTGAAGGGGTGTTCTAACCCATTCAAAGTGCTGAGTGATAGGCAGGTGCTGCTGCACGTCATCTCAGTGGCTGGAGCAGGCTGGGCCCTCAGGGAGCACCTCCTCTGGAGGCCAGAGTACCCCTCCTAGGAAGAGGACACCTGAGCTGGGAGCCCCTCCTGCACCCCCCAGATATTAGCTTTTGGTTGGTGTTACCTTATACATTAGCAGGCTCTGCATCCCCCTCAAGCTACTCTTGGCCTATGGAAGCACCAAGGGAGAATTACATCTGAGGATGATTGGAACCTGGGCATTTCAGAGCTCAATCCTCTATCTCATAAGACAGCTTCATCTTGCCATCTGTCCATCTCTGTGTCTGAAATATGTTCACAACCCCCCATGCACCATCTAAGAAATCAATATAAACTTTCACTGCTTTGACTAATACAAAAGGATTATTCCAGGAGGAAATAATCACCAAAAAAATGGAAAGTGGCAAAGCAACATTGTAAAAGTGTTCATGGCTCAAAGCCATAAAGAATAAAATCACGTGAACAATTCTGAGCTACAAAAGTTGACTCCAGGAAACCTGTAGCCTTGGGGGAGAAAAAACACACATACGTAAGGGTGAAAGCTGGGATTATACGGTCCAGGGACAAAGGATGTTTGTCAGTGAATCTTGATTGTCAATTTTAAAGAAGCAGGCTATGATTCTGACAAAAATGAGTATGATAAATGGAAAATAAAAGTGGGGAGACTTGTTAATAGTAAAAAAAAAAAAAAAAAAAAAAAAAAAAGGATTATGGCCAAGGGCGGTGGATCACATCTGTAATCCTAGCACTTTGGGAGGCCAAGGGAGGCAGATCACTTGAGATCAGGAGTTCAAAACCAACCTGGCCAACGTGGTGAAACCCCATCTCTAGTAAAAATGAAAAAATCAGCTGGAGGTGGTGGTTCAAATTAGTGCTTGTAATCCCAGCTACTCGGGAGGCTGAGGCACAAGAATCACTTTAACCTGGGAGGCAGAGGTTGCAACGATCCAAGATCATGCCACTGTACTCCAGCCTGGACAACAGAGTGAAACTGTGTCTCAAAAAGCAAAAAAGAAAAAAAAAAAAAAAGATTATAGTGAAGCTGAAAAATTCTTATTGCCTAATGATATCATAGCTGTCATAATGTTGTAAGGCATCACATTACTCGCATGTTTGTAGTAGTGCTGGTATGAACAAACCTACTAACCTGCCAGTCATATAAAAAAGGTGTAGCCGGGCGCGGTGGCTCACGCCTGTAATCCCAGCACTTTGGGAGGCCGAGGCGGGTGGATCACGAGGTCAACAGATCGAGACCATCCTGGTCAACATGGTGAAACCCCGTCTCTACTAACAATACAAAAATTAGCTGGGCATGGTGGCACGTGCCTGTAGTCCCAGCTACTCGGGAGGCTGAGGCAGGAGAATTGCTTGAACCCAGGAGGCGGAGGTTGTGGTGAGCCGAGATCGCGCCATTGCACTCCAGCCTGGGTAACAAGAGCGAAACTCCGTCTCAAAAAAAAAAAAAAAAAAAAAGGTGTAGTAGGTACAATTATATACAGTACGTAATACTTGTTAACATTACTTGATAATGATATTGATTTATATGTTTACTATACTTTTAATTGTTATTTTAGAGCATACTCCCATTTTTTAAACAAGTTAACTGTAAAACAGATTCAGGCAGGTCCTTCAGGAGGTACTTCAGAAGAAGGCATTGTTATCACGGGAGATGGCAGATAGCTCTATGTGTGTTATAGCCCCTGAAGACCTTCCAGTGGGAAAAGTGGAGGAGGAAGACAATGATACCGATGATCCTGACGTTGTATAGGCTTAGGGTAATGTGTGTACTTATATCTTAGTTTTTAACAAAAAAGCTTTAAAAGTAAAAAATGTAAAAATAGAAAAAAAGCTTTTAGAATTAGGATATAAGGAAAGAAAATTTTTTTGGCTGTGCAATATGTTTGTGTTTTAAGCTAAGTGTTATAAAAGAACAAAAAAATTGAAAAAAATTATACAGTTGATAATGTAAAAAGGTTATAGTAAGCTAAGGATAATTTATTATTGAAGAAAGAATGCTATTTTAAAAATAAATTTAGTATAGCCTAAATGTGCATTGTGTATAAAATCTACAGTAGTACACAGTAATATCTTAGACGTTCACATTCACTCACCACTCACTCACTGACTTACCCAGAAAAACTTGCAGTTTTGCAAGCTCCATTCATGGTACCATTTTTTTTTTTAATATTTTTTTCTTTTGAGATGGGGTCTTGCTCTGTTACCCAGGCTAAAGTGCAGTGGCATGATCACTGCTTATTGCAGCCTGATTCTCCTGGCCTCAAGCAATCCTCAGACTTTAGCCTTTCAAGTAGATGAGATCACAGGTACATGCCATGACGCATGGCTAATTTTCAATTTTTTTTTTGTAGAGACGGGATCTTCCTATTTTGCTTAGGCTGATCTCAAACTCCTAGGCTCAAGCGGTCCTTCTGCCTCGGCCTCCCAAAGTTATGGGATTACAAACACAAGTTACTGCACCTGTCCTCATTTTTGAAACATCTTTTACACCATGTTTTTACTGTACCTCTTCTGTGTCTGGATACACAGATACTTATCATTGTGTTACCATTGCCTACAGTATTCAGTACAGTAATGTGCTATACAAGTTTGTAGCCTCAGAGCAATGGGCTATAGGTTTGTGTAAGTACAATCTATAAATGTTAATATAACAATGAAATCACCTAGTGACACATTTCTCAAAATATATCTGCAATCATTTAGTAACACATGTTAGTACTAAATTATTATTTTTTATTTTTTAGTGATGGAATCTCTCTCTGTCAGTCAGGCTGGAGTACAGTGGCATAATCATAGCTCACTGCAGCCTTTAAACTCCTGAACTCAAGGCATCCTCTCACCTCAGCCTTCTGCGACTACAGGTGTACGTCATCACACCCAGCTATTTTTTTTTATTTGTTGTAGAGTTATGGTCTGGCTATGTTGCCCAGGCTAGTTGGTCTTGAGCTCCTGATCTCAAGTGATTGTCCCACTTTAGCCTCCCAATGTACTAAATTATTTTTAGGATTTTCTTGTTCTCAGCCTAGAATTAATTCTCTGTTAATGTATTTCCACATAATTTTGATATAGACATCAAATTTATTGTAAAAATAGCCCTTATTTTCTTTATCTTTTAATATTCAGTATCATGAAGAGGGCCTGGCATATAAAAAGTAATAAACAGGTGTTAGTTGAATCAAGTCCATGAAACAAGTAAGTAATGACAGAAACATTTGCATTGATATCACTAAGGAGAGCCTCAACTTCAAGCCTGGCAAATGAGAAAACCTGCTTGGCAGGAGTAGGAATCCTGGGCACCAGCCTACTGAGCAGGTGCACTGTTAACAGAAAGGCAAGAACATTTCCTTATAAGCTGTAAACTTCTTCAGCATTCTAGGAAACTGGGAGGGACAGAGGTAGGAATAGCAGAGGTCCTACTGAAAGATGGATAAAGTGCACCTCCAGGACATTTAACAGCAGGCTACCTGGTTAGATAAGAGTAGACATTCTCCCAGCTTAATGTAAGGTAAAATACAGTCAAGGGCTCCACATGAACATATTCATACTGTATCTTCTAAATGTAGTTTCCATATATGTTGTAATATAAATGCATGCATATCTCTACTGACCTTTAAGGTAATAATACTGTGTTTTAGGGCATTTCATATGGAGATTCCATCATTCCATCAAACTGGAATCATTGGTTATCCAGTCATCCAAAAAATAAATAATATTATATACAATAAAACATAAATTCTGGCCAGGCACAGTGGCTCACGCCTGTAATCCCAGCACTTTGGGAGATGAGGCAGATGAGGTTAGGAGTTTGAGACCAGCCTAGACAACATGGTGCAACTCCGTCTCTACTAAAAATACAACAATTAGCCCGATATGGTGGCAGGCACCTGCTAATCCCAGCTACTTGAGAGGCTGAGGCAGGAGAATCGCTTGAACCCAGGAGGCAGAGGTTGCAGTGAGCCAAAATGGCACCATTGCACTTCAGACTGGGTGACAAGAGCAGGAGTCTGTCTTAAAAAAATAAATTCATTATTAATAAATATTTGATAAGCTCATTATTACAATATAATTGGACTTTTACATCAACCTGTCTCAAGAAAATTCAATAAATTTTTCTATACCAATATCCTTCTCATGCACAGGGATAAACTCAGAGCTCTCCAGCTATTAGGACTTAGTTACAAAACTAGTTTTAGCACAGGATTTCAAACCAGCCTGAGCAACATAGACTGCTCTACCAAAAATAAAAAAAAAAAATTAGCTGGTCATGGTAGCACATGCCTGTGGTCCCAGCTTCTTGGGAGGCTGAGGTGGGAGGATTGCTTGAATCCAGGAAGTCAAGGCTGCCATGAACCATGATCACATCACTGCACTCCAGCCTGGGCAACAGAGCAAAATCTGTCTTAAAAAAAAAAAAAAAAAAAAAAAAAATTAGTTACAAAACTAAGGTAGAGGTTAATTCAAAAAGTGAATAATTAATAAATACAAAGATAACAAGATTATAACCATCATAAGATGTCCATTAATCAAACTAAGAGTGACAAGGGCAGAAAATTTTGAGGTCATGTAAAAACAAACTACTGTGGAAGAATGCAACTTGCAAAAGGCAAAATTTAAACCAATCTATCCATGAGTTCCTGTAAGTAGGAAGGATCAGTAGGAATACATGCCATGATCTGTAATGTCAGCCATGGACATTTAAGTGAAAATTGTGCCAAGTCTTTCACCTTTGGCCTAAAATCTGGTTTAGCTCTAGAGAAATCTGTGTTGCAATGTATGCAACTGGAGCATGCAGTGGTGATGACAGAGCAAAAGGCAGATTTAAGATTTTCTGTTAGTCAGGGTTACATAAGTAAACAGATGGCACATTCACAGGTTTAATCAAAGAGAGTTTAATGAAGGTAGTACTTACCAACATGTGAGAAGGGATTAAGGCAACTGACAAGGAAGAGTGAAGCTCCCAGTAACAAGCAACTGTAAGCAGCCATTACTACTGCAAGGCATGAAGGTGTGAGCAGCAACTAGAACTCTTGCTGCTAGCTGTAGAGGAGCTCTTGTTTTCTTAAAGATGTAGGAGGTGAAAAGATACTATGAGAGTGACAAGGTGAAGGTGGTTGTGGAAGTTTTATGAGAGTGGATTTTTTTTTTAGTCAATTTAAAATGAGACATTTGCTCACAAAAGAAATATATAGTTGTCAAGCAACTGAAAACCATCGAGCCTGTTGAACATAAATTCACAGTGAATTCTGCACTCCTGTGTCTTTCCTCCAGTGGTGTTCAGATAGCCAGAAGCAATCTTGGAGAAGATGTGGGCGTTCATCCTATGTTGCTTTCACCAAGAAGATATGATAGAAAGAAAAATAATGTTTAATATTTTTATAAGAGAGTAATTTAAAAACTTGACCATGACATACAAGATAGATAAGGAAGAGCACTGGCTGATAGAGGAAAGACTACGAATCAAGGGCCTGAAGATTCTTATCTCTTCTAAAAACTTTTGCTATAAAAGTACTTGAACACATAAACTGAAATAATAAGGTACTTTGGTCAGGAAGTAGACTATTTGAATTAGTGACTTTGGAGTAGATTATGCCTGGTGATTTTCAGGCTCGGAATGTAACTATGGAACAGATATATAATTGGAGCCAGTAGGTCATTTGAAAGGAGAAGTTAATAATTGAGAAATCTGGAAGTTAGATGGTTAATGTGATGATAAATCTTACGTGTCAGCTTGACCATGGTACCCAGATATTTGGGCAAACACCAATCTAAATGTAGCTATAAAGGGTTTTTTCTTTTTTTAAGATGAGATTCACATTTAAATAAGTAGACTTTCAATAAAGCAGATTACCCTTCATGATGTGGGTGGGGCTCATCCAACCAATTGAAGATCTTAGAAAAAACTGAGGTGCCCCCCAAAATAAGAAATTTTATTTCCAAACTGCCTGGATCCCCAGCCTTCCAGCCTACCCTGTAGATTTTATACTTGCCAAGCCCTACAATCACATGAGCCAATTCCTTAAAATAAATTTATATAGATAGAGATTATAGATAGGATATCTATGGATGGATGGATGGATGGATAGATAGATAGACAGATATTCCATTGATTCTGCTCTCTGGAGAACTAATACACTGGAGAACTAATCTAATATAGATGATAAATATGGATGTTTAAAGTCAAGGAAGTTTTTGAAAAATGATCCTAGGTTATTAAGTAAAAGTTTGCATTTGCAGGCTGGCAGCCATGAAGTACTAGGAAGGGGTGGGCTAAGGTCAGGAGGATGTAATATTAAGTAAGGTTTGTGTTGCACACTACTTTTGAGGAGGAAAAGTCAAGATGCACACTACGTATCAAAATCTGTGGGATGACATAAAAGCAGAATTTAGGGGAAAATTTATAAATGCCTAAATTTAGAAAAAAATAAAGGACTCAAAACACTGACTTTAGCTTGGAACCTTGAGAAATAAAAGAGCAAATGAAATCCAATGCAAGCAGAAAAATAAAATAATAAAGATCAAACCATTAATTGATTATGTAGAAAACAGAAAAGAGCAGAAAAATCAATGACACCAAAATCTAGTTTTGAGGGAAGATCAATACAACTGATAAAACTGTAGCCAGATCAGAAAAAAAAGAGAAGACAAATTAGCAATATCTACAATGACAGAGGTGACATCACTATAGATTCTATAATAAACTTTACTATTCTACAAATACTAAAAGGTTAATAGGAGAATACTACTGGGGTACACAGGATTAAGGTGTTCCCGTGATTCCCACATCCTGATGTTCATGACTTTGTGTAATTCTTCATCCTTAGGTGAGAGCATGACCTGTAACTTCCTTCTAAATGATGGAATGTGGAGAAGGCAATGAGATGCACATGTTTACATGTGTCAGATTACATGAGAGCATAACAGTGTCTTGCTAGAGTCTCTCTCTGTCTCTCCATTGCTGGCTGTTAAGAAGCAAGGTGCCATGAGTCCTACAACCGCAAGGAAATTAATTCTGCCAGCAACTCAATAAAGCTTGGAGGAATATTTTTCCCTGATAAGAATCCAGTCCTAGATGACACTTTAATTGCAGCCTGTGAGACCCTAAGTGAAGAACTTAGCTAAGCCATGCCCAAACACTTAGGGATATATCTCACCAAAGATGTTAAATGTTTCTTTAGATTAATGTAATCTATTTTTTTTTTTTTTTTTTTTTGAGACAGAATCTCACTCCATCACCAGGCACCAGACTGGAGTGCAGTGGCGCAATCTCAGCTCACTGCAACCTCTGCCTCCTGAGTTCAAGCAATTGTCCTGCCTCAGCCTCCTGAGTAGCTGGGATTACAGGCACGCACCAGCACGCCCAGCTAATTTTCATACTTTTAGTAGAGATGGGGTTTCACCACGTTGGCCAGGATGGTCTTGATCTCCTGACCTTGTGATCCACCCACCTCGGCCTCCCAAAGTGCTGGGATTACAGGCGTGAGCCACTGCGCCCAGCCAATGTAATCTTTCTTTAGATACATTAATCACCACCACGTGTAATCTAATCAGTCTATTAAGGCTCTTGAAGATAGTTTTACATGTATCTAAACTACTTGATCAAGTATTCACTTTACTTAATTGTCAGAAACAACCAATTTATATTTTATAAAGTTTTGATTATTTCTAACCATTATGTTAGTTCTTAAATACCAGATTTGGGGTCAGATGGCCTTATTTTAAATTCCAACTCTGACAGTTAATAGCTGTATAATCTTAAGACAAAAATTCTGATATTTTGGATCTCAGTTTCTGCATTTACAAAATTGGGATATAAGATTTAATAGCTCAGATGGCTTTGTGTTTTTATACGAACTCTGAGACTTCTTGGTTCATGATTTGGGGCATGTTAAATAGTATTTCTGATCTTTAGGTATTACTTCAGCCAGGCACAGTGGCTCATACCTGTAATCCTAGCACTTTGGGAGGCCGAGGTAGGCAGATCACTTGAAGTCAGGAGTTCAAGACCAGCCTGGCCAACATGGCGAAACCCTGTCTCTACTAAAAATATAAAAATTAGCTGGGCATGGTGGCCTAAGCCTGTAATCCTAGCTACTTGGGAGACTGAGGTAGGGAGAATTGCTTGAACCTGGGAGGCAGAGGTTGCAGTGAGCTGAGATGGCACTACTGTACTCCAGCTTGGGCAACAGAGCAAGACTCTGTCTCAAAAAAAAATAAATAATAAGGTATTACTTCATCTATAAAATAGTACCTACCTCATAATATGGCTATGAAGATAAAATGACTTAAAACACTTAAAACGATTTTGAATAAATTTATAATGTTCACAAAAATGGGTGCAGGTTTGATACACGGAAAGTTATCCTAATGCTGATGGCTATGACTCTTTTTTCCTACTATCTATAATTGGACCATTCTAAACTCAGTAAAGTGTACATATTAGTCAAAATGTTTTGACTTTTTATAGACATTCATTTAATCAAAATAGGACTCTGTAATATAAAATTGTATAAAGCCTTTATGGAATGTTTATATTAATTTTTAGTAAGACTGAAATGAGATACCTGAGATCATTAGTTTTTCAAACTTTATTTAGCAGCAGAACCTTTTTTCAAAGAAAATCTTATTCAGAAGATCAGTATATAAATATATGTCAACTGTATAAAGCCAATAAAAATTTTCCAGTTAAACTATAAACCCACAAGGCTAACACAATTTGGGCATTTATTATGTGCTAAATGCAATTCTAAAATTGTACCAACCCCAATATTGGCTCTGGGGCTTCTTATTGGAAACACTAAATGCAATGAACACAGTTTAAAGCCTGCTCCTTTGAAATTGTTAAGTTATTCAAGGACAAGAACCTGTGACATGCATTTTAACCAAATACTTAGTATGGTATTGGGCACTTAATAGGTATTGAAAAAATTTTGGTGGACTTGGGTAGCACAGAAAAAGCTAATGAAATCTTAATGACCCCATGTGCTAGTAAATGGTTGCTGCCTCATGATCCAAACATACCACTTCCTCAGGGCAAAACCAGTATTTTTCCAATTCCTAAGCAACGAGGTCTGGCATAAAACTAGGCCAGAAATGTCAGTCCAGCCTTAGTTCCTGGGGATATTTAGAGACACCTACTGAACTATAGGAAATGTAAATTGTGCCTAAAGTTATCTGGATTATTTCTCAGACACACAACTATAGTTTATCTCCAAAGTTCCCTCAGGACTCCAGAATGACTCCAGGGACCTCTTCCTAAAATTAGCTAGAAATTTTGCCAGCTCTCTAAAGAATAATATTGACTGTCCCAAAGATCTCTTGGTCAAATTCTATATTCGTGATCTGGAATTTTCCCAAGCACTTGGAATTACGATGTGAGCTAACATTTACACAGACGTTCTCCCAGTTACTTTCAGTTTTCGGTCTTGTTAGTTATCAAGTAAAGGGCATAGCAGGTAAGGAGAAAGTAGGCAAAGGCATCAGAGATGAGTTACCCTAGGACATAGCCTTGGTTTGTGTGTCGTCTTCTTCCTAAATGCCGTATCTCCTCCATTACTGAATTTTAAGATCTGTCCTTGAAGACAGAGACTTAGATCTATAGTTTTATTGCACTGCTCACACTAAACGGTTATAATAATAAAATAAATTTTTATTGAGGCTTTATGAAGTGCTTAATATTGTGCTAAGGCCAGGCACAGTGGCTCATACCTATACTTCCAGTACTTTGGGAGGCTGAGAAGGGAGGATCCTTTGAACCCGGGAGTTTGAGACTAGCCTAGGCAACATGGCCAGACTCTGTATCTACAAAAAATAAAAAATATTAGCTGGGTATGGTGGTGTGCACCAGTAGTCCCACCTACTGAGGAGGCTGAGGCACAAGAATCTCTTGGGCCCAGGTTGAGGTTGGTTGGGGCTGCACAGTGAGTCGTGATGGTGCCCCTGCACTCCAGCCTGGGTGACAAAGCAATATGCTGTCTCAAAAAAAAATGTGCTAACATACTTAAGCACTATCAAATGTGCAAGTATTCAATGAACATTTGGCAATTAAAAACTCTAAAATAAAATATCTTATGTAGAAATATTTCTGGGTAAGCAAACAAGTAGAAATAAAATGAGTTTTTATTTTTTCTTATATTAAAGGTAAGGAGAAAAACTTAGTGAATTTTCAGAATTGTTTTTAGACTTGAAATAAGGGCAGGCCAGGCAAGGTGGCTCACACCTATAATCCCAGCACTTTGGGAAGCAAGGTGGGCAGATTACTTGAGGTCAGGAGTTTGAGACCAGCCCAGCCAACATGGCGAAACCCTGTCTCTACTAAAAATACAAAAATTAACTGGGCTTGTTGGTGCAAGCCTGCAATCCCAGCAACTCGGGAGGCTGAGGCAACAGAATCACTTGAACCCAGGAGGCAGAGGTTGCAGTGAGCAGAGATCACACCACGGCACTCCAATCTGAGTGACAAAGCAAGACTCTGTCTCGCAAAAAAAGAAAAGAAAGAGAAAAGAAATGAGGGCAGCCAGTCTCAGTGACCTGAGGTTGGGCGTTCGAGACCAGCCCGACCAACATGGAGAAATCCCATCTCTACTAAAAATATAAAATAAGGCATGATGGTGCATGCCTATAATCCCAGTTACTCTGGAGGGTGAGGCAGGAGAATTGCTTGAACCTGGGAGGCAGAGGTTGCGGTGAGCCGAGATCACACCATTGCACTCCAGCCTAGTCAATGAGAGCAAAACTCAGTCTCAAAAAAGAAAGAAAAAAGAAATGGGTGCCATCCTGGCCCCCTCCCTCCCTTCCTCCTTCCCCTCTCCCTCCGCCTTCCCCTCCGGTGGATGGGAGTGAAGGATGAAGAGGCCCTGCGGAGACGGCGGTGCAGCGCTCCAGTGGAATGAATACCTGTTGAATATCTTCTGGTTACTAGTTGGATTCATTTACAAAAGAAACTTTCTCTCCTGTGTGGAAGACACTGAGTGGCATATTTAAATTATAAGTCCATGGACTGAAAAGCTTTTTGATTTCCCAAAGGAGGGACATAGCACTATATCAGATAAGCTTGACATTACAGCCAAGATGGTGCTGTCCCAGAGACAACGAGATGAACTAAATCGAGCTATAGCAGATTATCTTCGTTCAAATGGCTATGAAGAGGCATATTCAGTTTTTAAAAAGGAAGCTGAATTAGATATGAATGAAGAATTAGATAAAAGTATGCTTGTCTTTTGGGAAAAAAAAAATGGACATCTGTTACTAGATTACAAAAGAAGGTTATGGAATTAGAATAAAAGCTAAATGAAGCAAAGGAAGAATTTACGTCAGGTGGACCTCTTGGTCAGAAACGAGACCCAAAAGAGTGGATTCCCCGTCCGCCAGAAAAATATGCATTGAGTGGTCATAAGAGTCCAGTCACTCGAGTCATTTTCCATCCTGTGTTCAGTGTTATGGTCTCTGCTTCAGAGGATGCTACAATTAAGGTGTGGGATTATGAGACCGGAGATTTTGAATGAACTCTTAAAGGACATACAGACTCTGTACAGGACATTTCATTTGACCACAGCGGCAAGCTTCTGGTTTCTGTTCTGCAGATATGCCCATTAAACTATGGGATTTTCAGGGTTTTGAATGCATCAGAACCATGCACGGCCATGACCACAATGTTTCTTCAGGAACCATCATGCCCAATGGAGATCATATAGTGTCTAACTCAAGGAATAAAACTACAAAAATGTGGGAAGTGCAAACTGGCTACTGTGTGAAGACGTTCACAGGACACAGAGAATGGGTACGTATGGTACGACCAAATCAAGATGGCACTCTGATGGCCAGCTGTTCCAATGACCAGACTGTTCGTGTATGGGTCGTAGCAACAAAGGAATGCAAGGCTGAGCTCCGAGAACATGAACATGCAGTAGGATGCATTTCCTGGGCTCCAGAAAGCTCATACTCTTCCATCTCTGAAGCAGCAGGATCTGAGACTAAAAAAAGCGGTAAACTTGGGCCATTCTTGCTGTCTGGATCCAGAGACAAGACTGTTAAGATGTGGGATGTCAGTACTGGCATGTGCCTTATGACCCTCGTGGGTCATGATAACTGGGTTCGTGGAGTTCTGTTCCATTCTGGGGGGAAGTTTATTTTGAGTTGTGCTGATAACAAGACCCTACGCGTATGGGATTACAAGAACAAGCGATGCATGAAGACCCTCAATGCACATGAACACTTTGTTACCTCCTTGGATTTCCACAAGATGGCACCCTATGTGGTCACTGGCAGTGTAGATCAAACAGTAAAAGTGTGGGAGTGCCGCTGATTGCATCTCCTCTGGCCCCTCCTCCCTCTTTTCCTCTGGATGCACTCTGATGATACCATGGTTACCCCATTGAGCTCTGTTTAAATAAATATTGTCCTTTCATGTAAAAAAAAAAAAAAGAAAGAAAGAAACGAGGGCAAGTTAGAAAGAAGAGATTGATCATAAAATCATTTGCTAAAATAAGTCAACAAAGTGAAAACAATACAGGGGGTACCATAATCCCTATAAACCATTATAAAAATCCTGAAAAAGTAAAAGTTTCTGAATTAATCTGAACACTCAGATTAATAAAATATAAAGAAACACCATACATTACAGAGGTTATGCCTTATCATGGAGATCTATATAATTAATAATAATCTATTTGACATCTAATTTTAGAGACATCATTGAAGCTTTACAAAATGAACTCTAAATGCAAGTTTATTTCAACCATGGAAACTGATAATTAAGAATAGCTATATTCTTTTCCTAAATTTATAAAACTTTTCTTCTGAGAAATGACTAGATAATATGAAATTAGTTTAAAAAGAAAGATTGGTTGACATTTATTACATAAATGGTTATCTCTCCTAGTATCTAATTTTTACTCCTATCTTAATGAGATTTGTGACTGATGACATTGCTTTATGAATAGCATAAGCCCCGTTTTAACTAAGTGGATCATTGGGCTAGAAATAGAGATTCCTGTGCTGTATTTCTAGCTCTGAGTAGTTCTGTGACCTTAGGCAAACTTCTCAGCAGGAATTTCAGATTATCCTAATTAAAACTAAAATGTCATTTTCCACCCACTAGATGTATTGCATAAAGGTTGTGATATGATTATCCGTCTTTATACAAATAATTGAGTTACTTCATATAAAGGTAAAATACCATAAAAGTATTTCTACATTAATGTCATATTTAATAATCTGAAATGATTTATCTTCAATAGGATAAGATAGTAAGTGCAAACAGAATACAGTTCTGATTACCCTTTAAAGTTAGTAATCATTGTTAGAATATATACTAGCTTTCATGTATGTGTGTATATATATAGATATAATTCATTTATATTCAACTAAATTACCATGACTACCTTGAATATTAGAGGCAAGAAGATTTACTATTATATTCACCAATATATTCACTATTGGTGGCTGTTATTAAAGTCTTGTAATTAATATAAGGGAGCCAGTCAAGAAGAGTGGCCAATGGAATCGCAAACACTGCACTGCCTCTCCCATGTTCAGCTTCATAACTATGATCAAGCCACAACATCTCAGCCTTAAGACATGAGGATAATAATACTATGTTAATTTTGTTTTGTTTTGTTTCAGGAGAGTTAAATGAGCTGCTGGGTATAAATTATCTGGCACAGAGCCTCATCCACCTGAGATGCTAAAAAAAAAAAAAAAAAAAAAAAAAGGTTAGTCTTTATTCTTTCAAGAAATCCTATGAGATCCTTGATCTTTTTGTTGTCATATATATCTGTAAAATATCCCCCTATTTTCATTGAGAACGTACCTGTCATTCAGTCGGTATAAAGTTTCAGTTATGTTAGATGAAAAAGTTCTAGGAGCCTGCTATACATCATAATGTATATCATAGTGTAGTCTTCAAAATTCTTAAGAGAGTAGGTATGTATTCTTTAGAAGAAAAAAAAAAAACCAAAGGGATACAGTGAAACTTTGAGAGGTGTTGACTATGTCTATTACCTTGATTGTGGTAATGGTATTACCAGTGTTTGCATATGTCCAAACTAATAAAACTGTACACATTAAATAGGTGCAGCTTTTTGTATATCAATTATACCTTAATAAAGCTTTTTTTAAAAAAATAGAAAATGTACTAGGCGCAGTGGCACATGCTTGTAATCCCAACACTTTCGGAGGCAGTTTGTTTGAGCTCAGGAGTTCAAGACCAGCCTGGGGAACATGACCAAATCCCATTTGTACAAAATATACAAAAATTAGCCCAGTGTGGTGATGTGGGTCTGTAGTCCCAGCTACTCGGGAAGCTGAGGTGTAAGGATTACTTCAGTCAAGGAGGCAGAGGTTGCAGTGAGCCAAGATCATGCCACTGCACTCCAGCCTGGGTGACAGAGGCAAACCCTCTAAATAAATAAATAAAATTAAAAAAATTTTTAAATGCTTGGGAAACTATAAAGTTGCTCATATATCCCAACCCTCCACAGATTTCTAAAGACAAAGTTTTGCTTGAATTAAAACAAAATGATTTACTATTAAAAAAAATTTTTAATGGAGACTTTTTTTAAATGAAGAATAAAATAAAATATCCTCCTGGATTAGTCTGTTTTCATATTGCTAAAAGAACTGCCCACCAGGCACGATGGCTCACGCCTGTAATCCCAGCACTTTGGGAGGCTAAGGGTGAGGCAGTGGATTACCTGAGGTCAGGAGTTCAAGACCGGCCTGAGCAACATGGTGAAACCCCTTCTCTACTAAAAATACAAAAATTAGCCAGGCACAGTGGTGTGTGCCTGTAATCCCAGCTACTCAGGAGGCTGAGATAGGAGAATCTCTTGAACCTAGGAGACAGAGGTTACAGTGAGCTGAGATTGTGCCACTGCACTCCACCCTGGGCAACAGAGGGAGATTTCATTTCAAAAAAATAAAAATAACTGCCCAAGACTGGGTAATTTATAAAGGAAAAAAGTTTAATTGACTCACAGTTAAGCATGGCTGAGGAGGCCTCAGGAAACTTATGATTATAGTGGAAGGCAAAAGTGAAAGCAAGGCACCTTCTTCACCAGGCAGCAGGAAGGAGAAGTATCAAGGGAAGGGGAAAGAGCCCCTTATAAAACCATCAAATGTCATGAGAACTCACTCACTGTCATGAGAATGGCATAGGGAATCCTCCCTCATGATCCAATTACTTCCACTTGGTCTCTCCCTTGACTAGTGGGAATTATGGGGATTTTAAGGACTATGATTCAAGGTGAGGTTCGGGTGGGGGACAGGAAGCCTAACCATATCAACCACATTTCTTGAGATAGCTAGAGTGACTTCCACTGCCTAAAAGTCAAAAGAGCTTTTCCAACTCATTATGCTTTGCTACTTCATGAGGTTCTAAATTCTTGATGCATTTTACTTTGCACATTTACATTCCATACTCCCATATATGTTGAGTGAGTAGTGTTATGTAAACTCTCTCTTTAGGTTCACCTGGGTATTGATTCTTTCATCTAGTATCATCAAATACATGGAGAATGCATGCATTGGGAGGAGGCCATTTATTTGATCTAATGGAGTAAATAAAACAAAACATCCAAAATGAAGCAAAATGTCCTCATTCCTTATTTACCTGACCATTGAGAAGAAAGCTCATAAACCTAAATTATTTCATCTTTATCTCAGATTTCATCTTTCCCTTCCATTTCCAAGGGAGATGCTTGTTTTTCAGAATATTTAGCTAAGGGTTGGCTCCATGCCTCATCTCTGAAAAAAAAAAAATTACTTAGCGGCAGCGGCAGCATGATTCATTGCTGCTGTCTCAAATGCTCCTAAGGCAAAAAATCTTCTGCCAACACTGTAATACATGTTTGAATTTAGCATTCCCTATAGAAGTGAGCAGTTAATAGTCCAAGGAAACATGAGATGACATTGAAGGCCAAACTGAGAAATAATGAATATAGAGATATATCTTTGATATCCTGTATTCCATCCTTCCTCAGTTAACTCAGTCTTTCTCTGCACTCCTTACTCCCTTCAGACTGCCACTAATAAATGAAATTTAAACTTTTTTTTTTTTTTTTTTTCCTAGAAGAGACAGTGTTTCACCATGCTGGCCAGGCTGATCTTGAACTCCTGACCTCAGGTGATCCACCCACCTCAGCCTCCCAAAATGCTGGGATTACAGGTGTGAGCTACTGTGCCTGGCCCAAAATTTAAAATTCTTATAGTAGCTGAATATGGGTTAAAATAAACTGAATCTGTTCATAAATGGAGTGATTTATGTATTTTGTACCCACAATTTATAAAATAAGTAAATTTTTTTTTGAAACGGAGTTTTGTTCTTGTTGCCCAAGCTGGAGTGCAATGGCACAGCCTTGGCTCACTGCAACCTCTGCCTCCTGGGTTCAAACAGTTCTCCTGCCTCAGCCTCCCAAGTAGATGGAATTACAGGCACCTGCCACCATGCCTGGCTAGTTTTTGTGTTTTTAGTGGAGACAGGGTTTTGCTATGTTGGCCAGGCTGGTCTTGAACTCCTGACCTCAAGTAATCCACCCACTTTGGCCTCCCAAATTGCTGGGATTACAGGCATGAACCACCACACCTGGCCTAAGTAGATGAAATATATGTATGTGTGTGTGTGTACTTTAAAAGTGTGTGTACATTTATATACACAGGTACATACACTTTAAAGAAGGTTGAACTTAAGAAATAAAACACACAGTCATCAAAAACATATGTGAAACAACATGAAAATACCCCCTTCTATTACCTATTTTGTGATACTGTACCTGGCACTCTCTGCCTTGCCAGCTGACCCTTGAAGGAGGGGGAGACTATAGGCTGGAGGAAGAAGAGACATACTTCTCGCCTGCTTCCCATTCCTATGAGCATCATTCCACTAATGCTTCTTCCCCACAGCTGCAGCAGTTCCTTTCCATGGCTGCAGCTGAATCTTGTGTGCGGTTTTTCTAACATTTGCAAAACCAGGCTCATCACACCCACACGCCTGCGCCACAAAACACCAGCACCGGCACCAGTCAAGCAGTGCCCTCAACTCTGAAGTCTGAGATTCAACTTTTCAGGGCCCTTCCCCCAAGTTTCTACATTTTACTACTTCTCATATCTTCTCTTTATTCTCTCAGTCCTAAGAGTGATAGCTGCTTCCTATAGTTGCTACCTCCTTGATGACTATAATTTACTTTTTACCCTTTCAGTTGCCTGTTTAGCAACTTTATATTTTGTTACTAATTCTTCTGATTCTGTTTAAATAGCGGATGTGATTTCTGTCTTTTATCTGGATGCTAGTATATGGCTTAACACATATAAACTGAAATAAACCGGGTATACCAATACTGCTTTAAAATAAAATTGTGTAAAACTGTGGTAGGGAAAAGGGTAAAGTAAACATGCAGCTGTTAGAGGCTGTCAGATGGAAGAAAGGAAAGGAGGACTTGTAGTACTGAATGTGAAGACCTGTCCATTTATAGATACAGTGATAGTGTGACTGTAACTTTATGTTACACAGGTAAACCGTAGAACTGGGGATTAATGATATATGCCAATAAGATTGAGAGAAGAATAAAGAAGAGGACAATGCAATCAAATTAAATTATTTTGTAACACAGCAGAATAACGTTTAGAGGTTATAATTTTTAAAATGATGAATAAGTACATTACTATGTTTATAAGGAGATAAACCCCCAAATAATTGGAAACACATGATTACAGTGATCTTCTCTAAGAAACAATACTGGAGATATGCAGAAGTGAGACAAGGGTAATTGCCTTTCCCATAAATGTTTCCCTTTAATTTTTAATATTAATTTGATTGTTTAAATTGTAAAAATGCAAAGTAAAAGACATTGATTTCTGGAATGAGGTAGTAGACACTTTTTCGTATTCTTCATACTAATGACAACTGAAAACCCTTAACATTATATATAAAACAAACAGAATGGGCACAGTGGCTCATACCTGTAATCCCAGTACTTTGGGAGGCTGAGATGGGAGGATCACAACGACAAGAGATGGAGACTGTGTTGCCCAACATGATGAAACTCCATCTACTAAAAATGCAAAAATTAGCTGGGCGTGGTGGCATGTGCCTGTAGTCCCTGCTACTTGGGAGGCAGAGGCAGGAAAATCACCTGAACCCAGGAGGCAGAGGTTGCAGTGAGCCAAGATTGCGCCACTGCACTCCAGCCTGGTGACAGAGCAAAACTCCATCTCAAAAAATTATAATAATAAAAATTAAAAATAAATATAAAACTCTGGAAGGTAGAAAGAAAACGGCGGACTGGCTAGGAACCTCAGGACTCAAGGGAAAATAGAGTGATAAGATTCCTGGGGTTTTCTTTTTGTCTCATGTATTCCAGATTTAGAGCTGAAGAAGTTAGTAACTGGGAAATATCAATGCACACAGACTAAAAGGCCCGCACAAAAGCCAGCTACTTCTAGCCAAAAAAAAAAAAAAAAAAAAAACAAGAAAGGGGCAGCCTAGCAGGGCAGAAACTTTATAGACAATGCTACTCTAAACAAGCCCACAGAAAAAGCTGTGCCCCACCCCCACCCGTGCCAGCAAAGAAAGCGAGACTTCCCTCTTCACAGCCTGAGGGGAACTTTGACTCCCAGCCTAGGACTACTGAAGCAACCTTCCCATTCCCCACTGGGATGGTGTGAGAGGAGGCCCAGGAGTGTCAAAACTTTCTCCCACAGGTATCGAGGCCACCCCTACCATGGTATCACTAGAAACCAAATGAGGAGCACTGATTTCTTCAGCTGTAAATCTGGAATATATGAAACAAAAAGAAAACCCACTGATCTTATCACCATAGCTTCCTTGAGTCCTGAGGTTCCTAGTCATTCTGCTTTCTTATTTCTACCTTCCAGAGTTGTATGTTTCTTTTATATATAATGCACAGGGTTTTTAGTTGTCATTAGTGTGAGGAATATAAAAAAGTGTCTACTTTAATAAAGCACTAAGGCATCTGGTTGCAGCCAAAATCCTGTCTGACTTTTTTTTTTTTTTTTGAGACAGAGTCTCACTCCGTCACCAGGCGCCAGGCTGGAGTGCAGTGGCGCGACTTCGGCTCACTGCAACCTCCGCCGCCCGGGTTCAAGCAATTCTCCTGCCTCAGCCTCCCAAGTAGCTGGGACCACAGGTGCGTGCCACCATGCCCAGCTAATTTTTTTTTGTATTTTTAGTAGAGACGGGGTTTCACCATGTTGACCAGGATGGTCTCGATCTCTTGAACTCGTGATCTGCCCGCCTCGGCCTCCCAAAGTGCTGGGATTACAGGCATGAGCCACCGCGCCCGGCCTAATCCTGTCTGATTTTTTTAGGCACAGCCATAGACAATTAGGAAGCCTTCATCTAGCAGGCCTCAAGGAGGAAAGATGCCCTCCCCACACCAGAGTTGTTGCACAGCCAATACACTGCAAACTCTGAAGGAAATTAGTCAAGGATTCAGTCCTCCCTGGCCAGTCATGCTCTTATGTGTATCCGCATTCCTAACCCAGGCTCTTCCATTTTGAGGTCTCCTTGCTGGGGAAGCTTGAAGACACTTTCCTTCACTGTGCCTTAAGTACTTGATACTTTTTCAGCCGGGTGTGGTGGCTCACACCTGTAATCCTAGCACTTTGGGAGGCAGAGGCAAGCAGATTGCCTGAGCTCAGGAGTTTGAGACCAGCCTGGTCAACATGGTGAAACCCGTCTCTACTAAAAATACAAAAATTAGCCAGGTGTGGTGGTGGATGCCTATAATCCCACCTACTGGGGAGGCTGAGTCAGGGGAATTGCTTGAACCTGCGGGGCAGAGGTTGCAGTGAGCCAAGATTGTGCCACTTTACTCCAGCCTGGATGAAAGAGCAAAACTCCCTCTCAAAAAAAAAAAAAAAAATACTTGGTATGTTTTCACTCCTAGTCCTTTCCCTTCGGCATCCCCCGGCCCCACTGGGCCCATAAAACTACAGTAGCCTTTCATTTGGTGGTGAGACAATATCACGTCTGTGCTGATCCATGTGGCTCTCAACTGATGTGCCATTCTATGGAGCGAAACAAAGGAGGCAGCACTTTCTCCTTAACCTCTTGCATATACTAACACAGGAAGTGATTAAAGTCTTGATTGTTACTTTCATTTTGGCTTATAGCTTTGATTGGCTACTCTAACACCTCTGATAGGTACTAATACTCCTTTCAGTGTGGGAGGTATCATTAGAGGCCTAGTTAGGAGGCAGAATTCATACTACCTGGCAGTAACAAGGTGGTATTCCCTTCCTTTGCTGCAGTGTTATCAGCAAAAGCCAATTGAAACTTCATGTGAATCTAAAATTATTCAAAATTATAAATGGAATTTTAAAACTTTTTTTTTTTTTTTTTTTTTTTTTGGTAAAGATGGGGTTTCACCATGTTGGTCAGGCTGGTCTTGAACTCCCGACCTCAGGTGATTCACCCGCCTTGGCCTCCAAAGTGCTTGGATTACAGGCGTGAGCCACCACGCCAGGCCTAAAAACCTTTTTTTTTTAATGCAAGAGAGGGAACCACAATTCTCAGCACTTGATTTGGTAAGGAAATACTTGAAAAGGTGGCAGTGCCTTCAGGTCATTGACTGTGATAGTACACGTTTTCCCAGATTATGAAGAGTGGTTGTTTTACATTGTATTTCATAAAACATACTAACTTCCTAGCATACAAGTTTTAAGATCCATAGAGATTTGCTTCTCCCTTTGGAATTCTGCAATTCTAATATAAATTAAATTTAAGCTGATCCAACTGGTAGTTGCTAAACTCCATAAAAGCAATTGTAGTCTGAAGAGATGCTATAAAATTGACATTAGAACTCTTCAGCCCTCAACTGCTTCCCACCCTCTACCTACTTCATACACAGACACAGACAAAGTGTTTGCCTTTTTTCCGTGTGCCTGAGTGTAACCCAGGTAACAGTAGGCTGCATAAATGTATTTATTTTATTTTATTTTTTTGAGACAGAGTCTTGCTCTGTTGTCCAGTCTGGAGTGCAATGACACAATCCCCGCTCACTGTAACCTCCACCTCCCAGGTTTAAGTGAATTTCATGTCTCAGCCTCCTAAGTAACTGGGACTACAGGTGTGTGCCAACACGCTTGGCTAATTTTTGTATTTCAGTAGAAACAGGATTTCCCCATGTTAGCAAGGCTGGTCTTGAACTCTTAGCCCCAAATGATCCACCTGCCTTGGCCTCCCAAAGTGCTGGGATTACAGGTATAAGCCACTATGCTCAGCCAAGGTATTGATTTTTAATTTTTCTTTATTAAGTATATGTCAACAACAAACTATTATCTTGACATTCTGAGTGACTATGGCATAAAACAGCTCATAAAATCAATGTGTCCTGTCTTCATCCTTGATATCTTGGACACAATTAATGTCCTTTTATATTCATATTCCAGACAATCAAAGAAATAATTAATATGACTGATACCTGGAAAGTTACAGGCGTTTCCATTTTTTCTTTTTTTTTTCTTTTCTTTTTTTTTTTTTTCTTTTTTCTTTTTTTGAGATGGAGTTTCCACTCTTACAGCCCAGGCTGGAGTGTGCAATAGCGCGATCTCGGCTTACTGCAACCTCCACCTCCCAGGTTCAGCGATTCTTCTGCTTCAGCCTCCCAATTAGCTGGGATCACAGGCATGTGCCACCACACCCAGCTAATTTTGTATTTTTAGTAGAGATGGTGTTTCACCATGTTGGCCAGGCTGGTCTTGAACTCTGGACCTCAGGTGATCCACCCACCTCAGCCTCCGAAAGTGCTGGGACTATAAGCATGAGCCAACATGCCCAGCCTCCCTTTTTTCATAGTTAGCTTTTCCCCCACGATAATAAATATCATAGTCAAAGTTCTACTGTAAACTTGTATCTTTCCTTATTCAGGTGCTGGAAAACTAAAAATGTAAGCAGAAGCAGATTATAGGGGGTGGGAAGAAATAGGCTATTCCTGATCTGCCCTCACAATTTAAAGTGTCTCAGCACAGATTCTCAGTTTTTTAATGTGCCAATTTGAAATGTTTGGAAAACAAATACACAGCATGAAAATAGTTCACAGTACTTTCCCAGTCAAATCAGTTCTGTTCAGTTTATACTCTCCAATCCTTTTCCCAGCAATTCAGAGGTTTTTTAGTGACTAAATTATTATAAATCTGTTTTCTCCATGTGGGTAACTTAGTTAAAATAAGATTATGAAAAGGGACACTGTCTTCTTGTGACCAGATTACAGAGAACTGTTATCATAATCAAATTACAAAAATGTTAAATATACTCTGGCTCCCTCAAAACTCTGCTCACATCTAAGAATCAATCTAAGATAATAATGGGTAGATGAAATTTCAGCCAATCAGTTCAAATAAAATTATAGCCAACACTAGAGACCCATTTTCTTCAAGTTACTGATTTTAAAAAATCTGTTAACAGGTACCTAATTATCTATAGATCCCAGAATTTAAAACAGTAACACAATAAATACTAGCATAATCATTTTAATTCAATATATAATTGAAAGAAGCCACATGACAAAACTTAAATTACAGCATTTAAATTGTGCTGTTTTTGTCACAAAAGTAAATTGTCATTAAAAAATAAAATGGCTATATTTGTGATTTTCCTCATGCTGAGAGCAACATTCCAGTTGCTGTAGGTGTTTATTTTCTTTTAACCAAACACTACTATTAATAACACCTCATAAAAATAAAACATTTGCACAATAAAGCAGGTTCCCCCACCTACCTTCTTCCCTAATAAAATGCTACTTGTGTTCCAGTTTGCATCCTTCTCCTTATTTAAGTAAAGCTACTTTTAGTTTTGTGGCTGGAACGTAAAGTATTTGTCTTCAGGACTGGACAAATGAATGAATACAAGCATAATTCTTTTACTTATATATTTTTTATTTATTTTTGAGATGGGGTCTTGCTCTGTTGCCCAGGCTGGAGTGCAATCATGTGATCTCAGCTCACTGCAACCTCTGCCTCCTAGGTTCAAGCAATTCTCCTGCCTCAGCCTCCTGAGTAACTGGGACTACAGGTATGTGCTACTACCCTCAGCTAATTTTGTATTTTTAGTAGAGACAGGATTTCACCGTGTTGGCCAGGCTGGTCACGAACTCCTGACCTTAAGTGATCCGCCCACCTTGGCCTCCCAACGTGCTGGGATTACAGGCATGAGCCACCGCACCCAAGCAGGCATAATTCTTTTAAATGAGCAGGACGTTCCAGCACAGCGTACCCAACAACTTCCTGATAGATAATCTTGTGATCCAGAACTAGCTTGAAAACTAGCTGTTCCTGTTCCTTCATTCATATCCAAAAAAATGTCCTCAAACATTCATGGCTTGTAGAGAAATCAGGGTCCCTGATGTTTCAGCTTTCATAAGATGAAATTTTCTCTAAGAAACTATGACTGAGAAAATTGTTTGTTAACAAAATTATATATAGCAGCTGGGCATGGTGGTACATATCTATAGTCCCAGCTACTCAGGAGGCTGAGGTATTCCTGAACTACCCAGGAGTTTGATGCCAGCCTGGGCAGCATAATGAGACCCCCATCTCTTAAAAAAGAAAAAATTATAGCAAATTCATGACCTCAAAACCAACTCATTGGTAGGCATTATATGAGGCTCCAGCAGTTAAGCAGTCAGAGAAAAGCATGGTCCCATGAGCACAAAGTCTGCAGTCTAACTGAAGACAATTAACAAGCAAGTATTACAAGTGGGAAAAGTGCGACAAAATTAGTAACAATAAGGTATTTGGATGTAAATCTCAGTGTTTTAAATGTTGGGACTTTATGAACCCAGATGCCATATTTTTACTTCCTTCATTGAGAGAATCCTTTACTCTCACTATTTGATCTATTATTTATTAAGATATTTTGTTGTATCTCCTCAGACCAAATATAAACAATTATCTATGAAAGAACCATATTATATAGGAATTGGACCAGCCAAAAGTGTATAGACTCAAAGCTTTCTTAAAAATCAAGAAATCTGGACCAGACACAATCGCTCATGCCTATAATCCCAGCACTTTGGGAAGCTGAGGCAAGATGATTCCTTTAGGTCTGGAGTTCGAGACCAGCCAGGCCAACATGGTGAAAGCACTTCTCTACTAAAAACACAAAAATTAGCCAGGTGTGGTCATGGGCACCTGTAATCCTAGCAACTCAGGAGTCTGAGGCAGGAGAATTGCTTGAACCCAAGAGGTGGAGATTGTAGTCAGCTGAGATAGTGCCACTGCACTCTAGCCTGGGGAAAAAAAAAAAGAAGTCTGAAGACAGGGATTATAGGAGCTTACTCAGCTGTTCAACAAGGCCTCTAGAGACCCAGGCTCCTCCTATTATTCTCCTCCAACACACTTGGCATGTTGTCCTTTGCCTTCATGCCTACTGCCTTATGATTACAATATGGTTGCTGCTCTCTGGTCATCACATCCTCATTCATGGAAGGGAGGAAAAGAAGAATAAAGGGAACTGTCATTCATACCTGAGAACTTCCATCAGGAAAGCCAAAATTTCCCAGAAATGCCTACAACAGACTTCTCTCTACATCTTACTGATAGAAATGATGTCAGATGGTAAGCTTCTTTGCCTTATGCCTTCTGGTCAGGTCAAACGAGGGACGTGAACAAAGATTGGAGGGTGTGTGTTGAGTGAAATCAGGGGTTTCTTTTTGTTTCTCCCCATTGTCGCATTTCAGCAGAATTCTGGGAGTGGTCATGTCCCCAGCTTCTAGACTCCTTTCTCCAAGGCTCCAGCCCTGTCTGGGCTCTGGTAACCTTCCATCTCTTGCTTTGTCAGGCCCTGGGGTGGTAACAGTTGGTCTCTGGGTGCTTCATTGATATCTTTAACCCTGCCCATATCTCCGTAAGTGGATTCATCATTAAAATCTTATTTTATTATTTATTAATTTTAGACGGAGTCTCGCTCTGTCTCTCAGGCTGAAGTGAAGTGGTGCAATCTCGGCTCACTGCAGCCTCCGCCTCCTGGGTTCAAGCAATTCTCCACCTCAGTCTCCCAAGTAGCTGGGATTACAGGTGTGCATCACCATGCCTGGCCAATTTTTGTATTTTTAGTAGAGATGGGGTTTCACCATGTTTGCCAGGGCTGCTCTCTAACTTCTGACCTCAAGGGATTCACCTGCCTCGGCCTTCCAAAGTGCTGGGATTACAGGCGTGAGCCACCATGCCCAGCCTAAAATCTTTAAATTGATCATCGGAGTAAAATTATGTTCCCTGCCAAGAGTCCAACCAATACATATAGAATTTTAACTGCAAAGGAGGCAGAAAAGCAGAGAACAGGGAAGCCATGTCAATGTGAACAAATTATGATCCACTGCCTGAGGTCAGGCACATGGCCTCCTCAACAAATATATGATTAGGTTAAAGATACGTATATTTGGTGGGTGCCTTAACATTGCCTACCACATATTATTTATAATTAAGAGTCATTTAAATAGCAACCTGAGGCTGGGCACAGTGGCTCACGCCTGTAATCCCAGCACTTTGGGAGACTGAGGCGGGTGGATCACCTGAGGTTGGGAGTTCGAGACCAGCCTGACCAACATGGAGAAACCCTGTCACTATTAAAACTACAAAATTAGCTAGGCATGGTGGCACATGCCTGTAATCCCAGCTACTTGGGAGGCTGACGCAGGAGAATCACTTGAACCCTGGGAGGCAGAGGTTGCAGGGAGCCAAGACCATACCATTGCACTCCAGACTGGGCAACACAAGCGAAACTCCGTCTTAAAAAAAAAGGCAACCTGAATGATCATGTGTTATTCATTTTGCTACTGCCTTCAACTAACTCAGTGCCTGGCAAAATATATGTCTACTAGTGAGTAAATAATACCTTACTCTTCTAAAAACTTTGTAGTCTACAAAGTGCTTTCACATACATTATCCCATTTGATCTTCACAAATAGCCCTATGAGCCCTGTAAGTAAGGCAACCCCAGCATTTTCATATCCATTTTACAGATGCATAATCAGAAGTTGAAAGACAATAATCACCTTGCCTTGAGTCACCAAATTATGAAGTAGTAGAACCAGAAAGTAAAGCCAGGTCTTCTGATTCCAAATTCAGGCTTTTCAGAGCCAAGCCTTCAACAGTGTACCTTTTGGGTTCAGGGCACAGAGCCAAAACCTGAGTGTGTTGCTTTGTGGCCATGCAGGGGCCATGCAGAAGAGAAAGAGCATTGTATTTCACAGTGCCTGTGATGCCCAGATGTTGACATCTTCCAGCAGAGAGAATGGAGGACTTCTGTGATTTTCCTGTTGAAGAAACAAATTGTGCTTCCAACTGCATCAGTTAAGAGCATAAGTTTTGAAATCATATAAACATGAAGTGGAATTCTAGCTTTCCTACTTACTGTGACCTTGGCAAAATAATTAATCCTCATGAGGGTTACTTTTCCATTCTGTAAAATATAGATATTAAGTATCTTATGAAATTGCCAAAAGTTTTAAATTAGATCATTTGTGTTAAGTGATTGGTTTTAACTAACTAAATGTAACATCTTACATTCATGATTGTAAATTATCTTGGATTCTGCAACAAAGTTTCAAAAGTTTTGAATTTCATTAAAAAAGAGCATTGGCCCGGTGCAATGGCTCACACTTGTAATCCCAGAATTTTGGGAGACTGAGGACAGCGAATCACTTGAGTTTAGGATTTCAAGACCATCCTGCCCAACATGGTGTAAACCCGACTCTACTAAAAAAAAAAAAAAAAAAAAAAAAAAAAAAAAAAAAAAAAAAAAAAAAAAAAAATATATATATATATATATATATATATATATATATATATATATATATATATGTATATATACACACACACATTAGCTGTGTGTAGTGGTGGGTAGCTGTGGTCCCAGCTACTCAGGAGGCTGAGGCGGGAAAATCGCTTGAACTCAAGAGGCAAAGGTTGTAGTGAGCCAAGATCACACCACTGCACTCCAGCCTGGGTGACAAGAGTAAGACTCTATCTCAAAAAAAAAAAAAAAAAAAAAAAAAAAAAAAAAAAAAAAAAAAAAAAAAAAAAAAAAAAAAAAAAAAAAATAGAAAAGAAAGGAAATAGCATTAATGTAGTACAGAGACAGTGAAAGCCAGTAACTTTATCAAACAACTCCCAGATAGAAATAAACCTCAAAAGTTACCTGCAATTTCCATGCCTCTGTTCATTCACAAGATCCTGATAACTAACATTTATATAGGGCTGCTATGTATCAGGTGTCAGAAATAAATTTTTCTCCACAGAGTTTTCTAGAAAAATTTTGCTGGGACTTAGGTTAAAAAACAGCCTTAAACCCAAAAGATTACTAAATAGTTAAAGATTTACCTACCCAGAGATATGTGTTTACACTTCTAGGAAAAGATGAGACCCAAAGCCATAATAAAGACATTCCAGGAATTGTAAACTTAGAGACACTTGTCTTATCTTCCATTGGAAATATGTACTTACATTTTAAAAGATAAAAATCTAGGATCTTTATCCTTCTTTTCCCACAGAGAAGTTCCTTATTGTAAAGAGCAAAAGTATCCCTCCCTTTCTCAAATAATGAAGAGACATCGCTTTCCTTTAAGCTCCAAGATTCATATTTCTAGGACTTCTCTCTCACGGTAAAACTCACACACCCCCATGTCTAAGCCTGTCCATCTGGCTCTCATTTATCACAGAAGGGGGAAGGTGGGGGGTGGGGGGAGTGAATAACAAATAAAATTATTGCTCTAAGTAATAATAATCAATCTCTGTCCCAGAAACTTCCTGTCTACTTTCAAGGTAATACAAATAAATAAGAGTAATTAAATACTTAGCAACAGACACTATTTTAAGGGCTTTAGATGAATTAACTCATTTATTTTTTATAACCATACTATGTTAGCTAAATCTCTTTTTCTTAGTTTAAGACAGGGACTCTGAAGCACAGAGATACCAAGTTGCCTAAAGCCTCCCAACTAATAAATAGCAGAGGCAGGTTTGAACCCTGGAAGTCTCACTCCAAAATCTGTGCTCTAAATATGATTGTATGCTGCCTGTAACCAGTAATCTTTCTCACTGAATAGCTGTGATTCACAGTGAACCAGTATTCAATGTGTTGCACAATTAGAAGTCTCTTATTCAGTCACATCCAACTACTACTTTTGCCAGTTGAGATAATTTTTTAAGGAACTTCTGCCTAGTTGTGGATATACACAGACATTTAAGGCTTAATATAAAACACTGTCTCTTCAAAATAATACTACCAGTTCTGCTTAGAATAGGTGCATATAGACCATGACTATTCATGTGTTGATGGCCATAGACAAACAAATATTAATTTGAGAGTCCCCTTTTCTGGTACTTTAAGACAAAATTATCTCTGATATTTAAACAGTGTTAAGTATTTTCAGTAGAAAAGTTTTATATGCGCGCATCCAGCTCTTCCTGTGGAGGAACCTCTGTGTATCTAGTCATGGGACTAGCAGGTACCAAATGGAAAAATTGAGAGTTTAATAAAACATTTTTTTATAAAGGAGTAGGCAGTGCTGAGAGAAACAAAGACTGGTGCAGCTCCCTGGGATGAAGAATAACTAGGAGCCATTACCACCCCTTAATCTGAAGGATCAGAGAGAGTTACTAGAACCCACGGAGAAAAGCTGTAGTTGTCACAGAGGGCTGCCCCTCAGAAGTTGTGACCTGGCCAGGAGCAGTGGCTCATGCCTATAATCCCAGCACTTTGGGAAGCCAAGGCAAGAGGATCACCTGAGGTCAGGAATTCGAGCCCAGCCTGGCCAACATGGTAAAACTCCGTCTCTACTAAAAACACAAAAATTTAGCTGGGCATGATGGTGGGTGCCTGTAATCCCGGCTACTTGGGAGGCTGAGGCAGGAGAATTGCCTGAACTCAGGAGGTGGAAGTTACAGTGAGCTGAGATGGCGCCACTGCACTCCAGCCTGGGCAACAGAGCGAGAATCCACCTCAAAAAAAAAAAAAAAAAAAAAAAAAAGAGGTGACCTTTGGGCCAGGCATGGTGGCTCAAGTCTGTAATCCCAGTACTTTTCAAGGCCAAGGTGGTCAGATCACCTGAGGTCTGGAGTTCAAGACCAGCGTAGCCAACATGGTGAAACGGGGGTCTCTACTAAAAATACGAGGAAAAAAAAAAAGTTGTGACCTTGAGCAGACAGACAAAACTAGTCAGTGGCAACCTAATAAAAAGGAAGCTGGAGCAATAAATACCTTAAACCCATTCCCCTCTCATTATCAGATCTCCACAGATGCCTCCCATTGGCCAAGCCCAACCTGAAACCAGAGGAGAAGGGAGCCTTTGGGAGAGTTCACAAAAGTCAGCCTCTCAGGAAAACAAAGCAGAGTGAAGAAAAATGGAAGGTACATCATGAGAAAGAAACAGCAAATATCAAGCACCCTCTGGGTTAAAACAGTTCCATAGGAGCTTTTCCTTTTATCCCTTCTTTGCCAAAGAAACTTTTCTCCTTAAAAAAGCAGTTTTTACATCCATTGGCTACCGGTATTCAGGACCAAGATGTACACAATTAAGGATCTCTCTGCTGTCAGCAGCAATAATGAAATTATCATGTGCCTCGAGACATTTTATCAAGGACAGAAAGCCCTGACCCACGACGGAGATGCCATCTGAGTCAGAGGACACTGGCTGTGCAGGTGCAGATACAAGAAGATAAGTGTGGCATCAAAGGAACACAGCCTGAGGCCAACCAAGATGGAAAAACAAAATGAGATTTGTAGAGAAACTGAACTCTGTTCAGATCAACCTTATTCAGCCAAAGAGAAGATTCCATTAAGGCTTAAGGATAGAGAAAATTGAAGTTTATTGAGCACCAATTTTGTCAAGTTTTGCATGTGTTAATCCATTGTAACATAAACTATAAAACTTCTATGTAAAAGCTGATTGTTATTTACCTGTCCTTAGCACGTGATAAAAGGTGTTTGATGAATACTAATGGTGATAATGTAGTTACAGAAAGAACTGAACGGACACATCTCCCAGCTTCCTCCTTTGCCCCTCACCCACCCACCTACAAGGTTGTTATTCATGCAACATCCTGAAATAATTCTTTTAAAATATGTTAGATCATGTTACTTCTCTGCTTAAAAATCTCTAATAATTCCTTATTTTATTTTCAATAAAATCCAAACCCTTACCAGGTCAACAAAGCCTTATCAGAATTTTCCAAACCATGAATCATGGCTCATTCATGGGTCATGAAATTAATTTAGTGGATCACACTTAGTATCTTCTTAAAAATCAAATTGAATTGAATATTTAATATCGAATTGAATAGAATAGAAAATATTAGAATGCATAGCAAGTAAAAATAGTAAATGTTTCACAAAAGTTTTTGTTCAGTTTTAAGAATATGTATGTGGTTATACTTTTTTGAGTCATCAACCAAATTAAAAAAAAACAAAAACCACTATTCTCACTTCCTGACTTTATCACTAATGTCTGTCCTTTGGCTCACTCTGTTCCAGCCATACTGCTCTTTGTGTGTGTGTGTGTGTTTTAATCCTTGACTGGAGCATTTTCCTCCAAAACGCACAAAGTTCACACCTTACTTTCTTCAGGTTCAAATGTCACATTTCCTGGAAGAACTTTGCTGACCACCTCATGTAAAGCAGCTTTACCACCATCTTCAGTCTCTTTTTTCTTATATGGCTTTATTTTGCTTCAAAGCTTTTATTAGCAAATGAGATACTATGTACTTCTGTCTTTCTACTACAGTGTAAACTTTATGAGAATGAGGACTTTATTGTATTCACTACTGTAGCTCCAAGACTAGCACAATTCTTTGCACATAGTAGGGGCTCAAAAAAATTTCCAGTATATCCATTGGATGGATTGGTGAGTAGATGATGGATGAATAATGGATGCATGGATAGATAAAGGAGTAGGATGGTCCCTAGGAAATAATATGCTTAGAAGATCCTGGAGCTAACAAAGGAGGACCCAGTTTTCTGCTGGACGACACACCTTGCCATTTCCCTCCACCTGTTACACAGCTTCCTACTCAACCCCCCCCACACACACGTATATGTGCATATCTCCCTCATGGCCACCAGCCTGGCCTCAAACTCCTGACCTCAGGGGATCCACCCGCCTCAGCCTCTTAAAGTGCTGGGATTATAGGCATGAGCCACCGTGCCCAGCCAGAATGTTTCTTTTCTAAAACAACCATATAGCATTGGTTATTAACACATTACCTCAAAACCAACTGTTTTCATAATAAATGAATGGATTCACTTCATTTGCAAGTATAGTGGCTGTGGTGACCAGGAACCCTCCACCCCCAGCTTTCTACATGTTTCCATTTCTCCATTGCCTTCATAGAACCCTGCCTATCTTTGAAAAAGAAAAGGCAATGGCCACCATTCCCCAGACAACAAGGCTCAGAATTAACACAAAGGCAGAGAGTGAACTGTCCCAGATTCAGAACACATTTATTGGGTTTGGACACCCAAGAACTCTACAGAGTTTTGAAGAATAAAAAGACATAGGCTGGCACAGTGGCTCACGCCTGTAATCCCAACATTTTGGGAGGCCAAGGCAGGTGGATTGCTTTTTTTTTTTTTTTTACATCCTCAGATTATAAAGTTGTTTTTTTTGTTTGTTTGTTTTTGAAAGAAAAGAGAGAAAGAAGGAAAAAAAAAGAAAGAAAGGGAAAAAGAAGAAAAAAAAAGGAGAGAGAACGGGAATCTTGCTCTATTGCCCAGGCTGGAATGCAGTCTAAAAATGGGTATTGAAAAACCTCTTTTATACTAATAATTGTGTTATACAATGGAGACAGGAAGGAATAAGGGAGGAAAATAACAAACAGCCAACCAATATTTCATTTAAACCTATGAAATGCTATGCCGTTGCTGGGGAGTGATTTACCACCAACCATGTGGTCACTTTTAAAATAGATGTGATGTGTTACTGAAGAAAATATTTTATGGATTTGGAGTAGAGAGTTCTGTAAATGTTTATTAAGTTTACTTGTTCAAGGTCTAAGTTCAAGTCCCGGGTATCCTTGTTAACCTTCTGTCTCATTGATCTGTCCAATATTGACAATGTAGTGTTAAAGTCTCCCACTATTATTGTGTGGGAGTCCAAGCCTCTTTGTAAGTCACCAAGAAGTTGCCCTATGTATCTGGGTGCTCCTATATGGGGTGCGCATAGACTTAGGATCATTAGCTCTTCCCATTACATTCATCCCTCTACCATTATACAATGTCCTTCTTATCTCTTTTGGTTTCTATTATTTTAAAGTCTATTTTATCAGAGACGAGAATTGCAACTCCTGCTTTTTTTTTTTTTTTTCTCTCTCCATTTGGTTGGCAAATCTTCATCCCTTTATTTTGAGTCTGTATATGCTTGCATGTGACATGGGTCTGGATGCAGCTTACTGATGAGTTTTTTGGAATGGCTGATACTGGTTGTTCCTTTCTGTATATAA
>PVKV010013464.1:49766-61485 GCA_004027835.1 Alouatta palliata
GGTAATGAAATCTCTGAGTACTTGCTTGTTCGTAAAAAATTTTATTTTTCCTTCACTTATGAAACTTAGTTTGGCTGGATATGAAATTCTGGGTTGAAAGTTCTTTTCTTTAAGGATGTTGAATATTGGCCCCCACTCTCTTCTGGCTTGTAGGGTTTCTGCTGAGAGATCTGCTGTGAGTCTGATAGGCTTCCCCTTGGGGGTAACCTGACCTTTCTCTCTGGCTGCCCTATTTTCTCCTTTATTTCAACCCTGGTGAATCTAATGATTATGGTGTCTTGGGATTGCTCTGTTTGAGGAATATCTTTGTGGTGGTCTCTGTATTACCTGGAGTTGAGTATTGTCCTTCCTTGCTAGGTTGGGAAAGTTTCCTGGATAATATCCTGAAGAATATTTTCCAGCTTGGATTCATTCTCTTCATCACATTCAGGTACACCTATCAAACGTAGATAAGATCAGGCTTGTTCAATTGGTGATGAGGAACTGCAATCCTCCGTAGGAGGAAAGGCTTTCGGATTTCGGGTGTTTTCAGCCTTTTTGCGCTGGTTTATTCCCATCTTTGTGGATTTATCCACCTGTCATCTGTGTAATTGCTGACTTTCAGATTAGGTCTCTGAGTGGACGTCCAGCTTGTTGGTGGTAAAGTTTTTTCTGTTTCTTAGTTTTCCTTCGGCGGACGCCCCTCCCCGCACAGAGCTGGACCTTCCCGGGTTCAGCTGTACTTGCTGTGAAAGTCTCAATCCTCAGCAGTTCCAATTGCTGGGTTTTTTTTTGTTGTTGTTGTTGGTCTGGAGGGGGGAGACCAGCCTTCCCCTGCAGCGACGCACTACACCGGCTGAAATAGCGGCGTTAAGATTTGTGGCGCTTTTCTGCCCAGGAATCTCCCGGTCTGGTTCCCCACTTCAGTCCACTTTTCAATCAGCTGAATGGGAGACTCTGCCTTCCCGGAGCTCCAAACGCCAACCAAAAGGGCACTCAGTCCGGTATACTCTGGACTGAGAACCGCCGCACTGGGGCGCCTGCAAAACGGCCGCGCCGGCCAAAAGAGTTGCGCTGGCAACCCATGGGGCTCCTCCGCCAGGAATCTCTTGGTCTGTGGACAGTAAAAATTCATCTGAAAATGTGGCGTCCACTCACTCTCTGCGCTTTCAGTAGGAGCTACAATCCTGAGCTGCTGCTAATCTGCCATCTTGGATCTCTCTCAGGTGGATTGCTTTAGATCAGGAGTTCGAGACCAGCCTGTGCAAAGTGGTGAAACCCTATCTCTACCAAAAATACAAATAATTAGCTGGTGTGGTGGCATGCACCTGTGGTCCCAGCTACTCAGGAGGCTGAGGTGGGAGGATCACTTGAGCCTGGGAGGCACAGGTTGCAGTCAGCCAAGATTTCACCACTGCACTCCCACCTGGGTGACAGAGTGGGACTCCATCTCAAAAAAAAAATTAAAAAGACATTCTTTCAAAAAGGACATTTATTCACACATTCAACCAATATTTATGTGCCAAGTATTAATGGCCTAATACATGCCAGTCACAGCCCTAAGCACTGGGAATTAAAATGATGCAAAGATAGACAAGATACTTGCCTTCATAAAGCTAACATTCTAATGGGAAAATAAGGACAATTAATAAGTAAACTAGCATGTAAATCAATTATAAAATAGGATGATATGTTGTTAATGTTGTTATGAAACAGTGCAAGTACTGAAATAATTCTTAGAAGACCTGGCAGGGTGTGGTAGATCATGCCTGTAATCCCAACACTTTGGGAGGTCAAGGTCAGAGGATCGCTTGAGCCCAGGAGTTCAAGACTAGCTGGACAACATGAGGAAACCCCATTTAAAAAATGAATTTTTAATAACATTTAAAAATTACCTGAACAGGCTGGTTCACTCCTGTAGTTTCAGCTGATAGAAAGGCTGATGTAGAAGGATTGCCTGAGCCCAGAGGTTAAGGCTGCAGTGAGCCATGATTGCACCACTGCATTCCAGCCTAGGAGATAGAGTGAAACCCTGTCTCAATTAAAAAAAAAAGAAGAACAAGTACTAGAGAAGATCTGTAATGGTTAAAAAAAAATTAATCATCAAATAAAATCCCCTATTGATAATAAATTAGGAAAGAATGGAGTATTAAATAGGAAATAAGGCCAGGTCCGGTGGCTCACGCCTGTAATCCCAGTACTTTACGGGGCCGAGGTGGTCTGATCACTTGAAGTCAGGAGTTCAAGACCTGCCTGGCCAACATGGTGAAACCTCGTCCCTACTAATAACACCAAAAAATTAGCCAAATGTGGTGGTGCGTGTCTGTAATCCCACCTACTCCATAGGTTGAGGCAGAAGAATTGCTTGAAACCAGGAAGCAGAGGCTGCAGTGAGCCAAGATCCCGCCGCTGTGCTCCAGCCTGGGCAACAGAAGGAGACTCCATCTCGAAAATAAATAATAGGAAATAAGAGGAAAGTTGTTCATTCTATACCCAGGGAAGTCAGAATACATGATTTTATTCATTTTGAGAAAATAGCTGATTTTAAAAGATTTATAGGTAAGTTAAATAAAAAAGAGCTTATTTCATTTCAAATAATTAGGGGAAAAATAGAGCCAAAATAAATCTCAACTCACATAGAAAAAGAAAAGACAAAGTTCAAAATAAGCTGACAGAGATAAGGCAAAGTTAGTGATCACAGCAAATGAGAAACAGGTCAAAAATTTATTAATAACAATTGAAAATGATAAGGAAATATTAATGAATGTATGGGGACAGTTACCTCAGAAAAATATAAATAAAATGAACAGTAGTGGTATTAATAACAAATCAAACAGAATTTAGGCTTAAGGCATTTGAACAGGATAAAATAGTAACAGAATAGGCCGGGTGCAGTGGCCCACGCCTGTAATCCCAGCACTTTGGGAGGCGGAGGCGAGAGGATCACGAGGTCAGGAGTTCAAGACCAGCTTGCCCAACATAGTGAAATCCCATCTCTACTAAAAATGAAAAATTAGCCAGCCTTGATGGCAATCACCTGTGATTCCAGCTACTCGGAAGGCTGAGGCAGTAGAATCGCTTGAACCTGGGAGGCAGAGGTTGCAGTGAGCCGAGATTGTGCCACTGAACTTCAACCTGGGAAACAGAGTGAGACTCCACACACACAAACAAACAAACAAACAAACATAGGCTCCTCCACCACTAAAACAGTCTTCTAAATCGTCATGGAGCCCAGATTCTGTTCGTATGTTTTGAGTTCTTTGGAATGTCAGTATTGATACAGACAGCAGACAGTCAAGGGTCCCTGGGGAAACGCTGCCTTCAAGCCTGAAACAGTCTAATAAAGGCTGAAAAACCAGGCCGCCGGTCCCAGATGAAGCCCGCCCTTTCCCGACTGATTCTGCATAATGCCCACCTGAGCCCTAGGAGGAGGGGGTGGAGCCTCTGGAAGTTCCGGCGGCCATTTGCAGGGGGAGGAGCCTGGCCTCCTCAGTTCCTTTGTGGTGACCTGTGATTCAATCTGTGAGGCGGGAAACTTGCTAACCAGTACTCTTTCTTAGAATTTCTCTTTTCCTTTTTTCTTTTCACCCAGTAAACCCTACAATGTGTCTGTGTGCCTACATTTTCCTGGTCATGTGACAAAAACCCGGTTTTTCTGGGTATCACTTTCCCCACCACCAAACACATGTCCTTCCTGGATAGAGCCGGCACGCTAAAGCTAAGACTGCCTGTTTCTCCTTTCCCTAGATACGTTTTGTCAGGCCTCAAAGTGCGAGCCCGGACCCAGAAAGTCTGAAGTCCTGCCTGCCTCAGCTGATCACCAGCCCCACCCCCGCCTGCGTTCCGCATTATCCCTGATAGCCCAGAGGAGCTTTCCCGGGTTAAGATGGCTTACCCCACCCTGCCATCCTAACTGTTACGATAATGTGAATACTCCTCACCCCACCCTGCCGTGTTAACGGTTCTTGCTCTGCGAATGTCCCTCTGCCCCACCCTACCATCTTAACTACTCTTACGCCTTGCCCCACCTGCCATTGTATCTGAACTTATGGTAATGTGTATTTTTTGCCCCTACTCCCACCACTGTAGCTGATCTTACTCGTAACACCCCTGCCCCGTCCCCCCAAAATCTGCCTTAATCTGTAAAACCAACTCGTATCCCACCGCCCTTCACTGAAGCCCTTTTCGGCCTCAGCCCACCCGCACCCAGGTGAATAAACAGCCATGTGGCTCACACAAATCCTGTTTGGGAGGTCTACTTCATTCAAAGCGTGAGTTTTAACTTGTTTCTCCGCAATTAACAAGGTGTAGGCACCGGAGGCTACGGAGGGCTCCAGGCACGGTGGGTTGGTTGGTTGGTTGGTTGGGGCCCGCTGAACTGACCAGCGGCATTTCGGCTGCTTTCCCCACCGTTGGAACCCGTGAGCCAGGCCCGCTCAGCCTGGGGGCCACCAGAACCGAGGCCAGTAGCGAGGGCGGGAACCTCCGCCACTAGCTCAGGCATCGAACCGGACCTGAGTCTCAACGACCTGTATGAAGTTCCCGTCGAGGAGCTGGCTGCCCTTCCAACAGCCACCCTACTGGATCTGTCTTGTAATAAACTATTCTACCTTCGGATTTCTGTGGCCTCACACACCTAGCGAAGCTAGACCTGCGGAGGAACCAGCCACAGCAGCTGCCCGGCGGACTTTAGCGGTCTGGTTGACCTCCAGCACCTGGCTCTCCTCAACAACAGGCTGTCACCCGTCAGCTCTGCTCAGCTCAACAACCGGAAGTGGCTGCACCTGAAGGATAAGCCGCTGGGTCCCGGAAGGACCTCGGCGGCAGGCGGCGGCTTGGGTGAGAAGCAGTGGAAGCAGTGTGCAAACAAGGCGCCACAGCCCGGGCAGGCCGAGCGGGCAGTCAGGAGCGGGAGAGGCAGCGGGCCTGGAAGTAAGCAGAACGAGAGGCGGAGGAGAAGCCTGAGGCCAAGCAGCGAGCTAAGGAAGCTCGGCAGAGGGAACTGTGGAAGCGAGAGAAGGCAGAAGAGAAGGAGCGCCGGAAAAAGGAGCATGATGCCCTCAAAGCAGCCAAGCGGCAGCAGGAGAAGAAACCGACGAAGGAAACAAATCAGGTCCGGCTCCTGCCCGCGCAAGCAAGCCACCACCCCGGAAGCACACTCGTCCCTGCGCTCTGCTGAAGCTGCTGTTTTGCGCGGCAGGACGGCTGGTTGCTTGTCGGGTGACAGGGCTGCAACAGCAGCCCCTCTGCACCAGCGTGAACACCATCTATGACAATGCGATCCAGGGTCTGCGCCGCCGTGAGATCCTCCAGTGGGTCCTCCAGACCGACTCTCAGCAGTGAGCTTGTCCCCAGCACCTGCTACCTCCCAGACTTGGAGCTTGGATTCCTATGGAATTGGTCTCTGCTGGACACAAAGTCTTTTTCACATCAGACCTACGTGCCATCATCAAATGGCTGCAGATTGGTACTTGAGACCTCCTCTTTGTAGGACTTCTTCATTCCTTAGTCAGGGTTCCCTGGTGGAATGAGGAGAAATGAGAGGAGGGGGATACAGTTGCCTGCATGCCTAAAGGAATAGCTGGAGGTGGGGAGAAAGAAAACATAGCCATTTCTAGTTGTTATACAAAGCTGTGTAAAGGCTCTTCTACTAAATGGTCAGCTGTCACCAAAAAAAAAAGAAGTGTAATGAGACCTTTATGAAACATGCCAATAGGGTATGGGAATTATCTTAATTATTCTGAAGGAATCTAAGTAATTAAACAGTAATACCACTGTCCTAATAGTTAACCAATTCATGATAGTAGTCACCTAGATAATTTTTTTATCATCTAGAAATAATGACTTGTTTGATCATTGGATGATGATGCTATCTGAGAGCTTTCAGTATTCACTCATTTAATCTTCTTACCAACTCTAACTGTATTATCTCTCTCTCTCTTTTTTTTTAATAGATATGGAAACAGACAAGTTAAATTGCTTGCCTAAGATCACACAGCTGGATGGAGCTAGCATTTGAACTCAGGCAGGTAGCTTCAAATTCTGTGTTATTTTCTACTACACATTAATGATGAGACAGTGAAAATCTTTCTCAATGTGTGATAGCCTAAAATCATTGATAGATGATTACAAATGCAAGAAGACTATTACACAAGTGGTTATAATTTCTGTTATGCTCTTTATATGTAAGGAATTGAGATGTATTCAATTTACCTAAAGTAGTGTAACATGAGGAGTGATAGCAATGTAAGTTCACACATACATGGAACTCAGGGAAAGCAAGAATCATTTATAATCTGCCTCATAGAGGTAGAAACTAAAAGGCCATTCATATTTTTTTTTTTTTTTTACTTTTTATTGCATTTTAGGTTTGGGGGTACATGTGAAGAACATGCAAGATTGTTACATAGACACACATGGCAGTATGATTTGCTGCCTTCAGATTTTTAAACTTCCCTAAGGATCTGAAAAGCAGGACCTCATGAATTTTTCTTACTCTAACATTCCACTGTTAACATATCTGCTCCTGTCTGTCCCTTTTTCTTATTGTGATCAACTGGTTGTCTTTTCATTCCTCTCAGTTAAATCAATGAGAAGAAACTGGTAGAATCAGCACAAAAATATGGAGATGGAGACTTTTTTCCCAGGTCCACTTTTGAAGGACTAGCATGCCATGGCTGACTGTGCTTGAGTCCAGTTCCCTCTAGACAACCAAGGGAAAGCTGGAAGGAGGGAAAGGATGAGGTCACTTTGTCCAAAACAGTTGAGCTGATGCAAGATCTGGGCATGGGTAGCTTCCATGGAAAAGTGCCATGTGCGGGGCAGACATTCCTATATAAGAATCTCATAGCCAGGCACAGTGGCTCACGCCTGTAATCCCAACACTTTGGAAGGCTGAGGCAGGCTGATAACCTGAGGTCAGGAGTTCAAGACCAGCCTGACCAACATGGTGAAACCCTGTCTCTACTAAAAATACAAAAATTAGCTGGGTGTGGTGGCAGGCACCTGCAATAACAGCTACTCAGGAGGCTGAGGCAGGAGAATCACTTGAACTGGGAGGTGAAGGTTGCAGGGAGCCAAGATTGAGCCATTGCACTCTAGCCTAGTGATAGAATGAGACTCCATCTCAAAAAAAAAGAATCTCATGCCAGCCAAATGTGGTGGCTCACACCCATAATCCCAGCACTTTGGGAGGCCAAGGAGAGCCGACCACTTAAGGTCAAGAGTTCGTGACCACCCTGGCCAATATGGCAAAACCCCATCTCTACTAAAAATACAAAAATTTTCCAAGCATGGTGGCAGGCACCTGTAGTTTCGGCTACTTGGGAGGTTGAGGCATAAGAATTGCTTGAACCCGGAAGGTGGAGGTTGCAGTGAGCAGAGATCTTGCCACTGCACTCCCACTCCAGCCTGGGCAATAGAGCAAGACTCTGTCTCAAAGGAAACAAAAGTGTACACGATGGCATGCCCTCTCTCTCACCTCACTGACTGGATAGCCTCCCCATCATTCTGCCTACGACATGGGCCTTCTCACAGTTTCCCAAACAGAGCAAGCACATTCCCACCCCCGAGCCTTATCTATCTCCCTCTGCCATGATACTTAAGAACTTCACAGCCTGTATCATTTATTAATTTATTATGCTTATTTTCTGTCTCCTTCTGCTACAATGTAAGTTTCACAGGGTCAAGGATTTTCGTTTTGTTTTGTTTTGTTTTGTTTTGTTTTGTTTTGTTTTGTTTTGTTTTGTTTTGTTTTGTTTTGTTTTGTTTTGTTTTGTTTTGTTTTGTTTTGTTTTGCTTTGCTTCTTGAGACAGAGTCTCGCTGTGTCACCCAGGCTGGAGTATGATAGTGTGATCTCGGCTCACTGCAGCCTCTGCCTCCTGGGTTCAAGAGATTCTCTTGCCTCAGCCTCCTGAGTAGCTGGGGCTACAGGCCCGGGCCACCACATGGGGCTAATTTTTGTATTTTTAGTAGAGACGGGCTTTCACCATGTTCTTCAGGCTGGTCTTAAACTCCTGATCTCGTGATCCACCTGCCTCAGCCTCCCAAAGTGCTAGGATTACTGGCATGAGCCACCATGCCTGGCCCAAAGATTTTCTTTACTAATGTATCCTCTTCAGTCAAATAGCACTTAGCACATAATATGCACTCAATAAAATGTTTGTTGAGTGGATAAATTTGCCATCAATTATGTAAGACATTATACATCCTATTTCCTAACCTATGAGTTTTGAAAGATTTCTAACATGACCTTGAGCTTTTCAATTAATGCTGGCTATTAAACTGATGTGAGTTGATCCTTTTATTTGACCCAAGAAAAATTCAGTATAGTTGAAAAAAGTTAAGTATGGCTGGGCGCAATGGCTCGTGCCTGTAATCCCAGCACTTTGGGAGACCGAGATGGGCGGATAATCTGATGTCAGCAGTTCAAGACCAGCCTGACCAACATGGAGAAACCCCATCTCTACTAAAAATACAAAATTAACCAGGTGTGGTGGTGCATGCCTGTAATCCCAGCTACGCAGGAGGCTGAGGCAGGAGAATCCCTTGACCCCGGGAGATGGAGATTTTGGTGAGCCAGTCTGGGCAACAAGAGCGAAACTCTGTCTCAAAAAACTAAAAAATAAAAAAGTTAAGCTCCACAAGTATCACTTTCACATTGGATAGCCATTAACAGCAAAACAAATTTGTTCATTTTTGGAAATCGTTCTAAATTAATGCAGCCTCTGCTGTCAGTGTGCTTAGTGATAGTGGCCTTTCTGTTTTCATAAACAGCTGTGTAATGGAATATCTGCTAAATGTGAGGGCTGGCATGTCTCTACCTCAATAAAGTTCTGGCTTTTTTGACATCTATTGTGACCACTCAGGGGCCTTTTAAATTTATATTTGGATTCTCAGCTGCATGTTTAGGTTGGGTTGCCAGAAGTCTGACTGCCAAATAAGCAGTGTTGCTATATTTAGAAACAAAATAGTAGTCTACAAAATAGATTATGTGGTCTTGCTACCTTACTTGGCTTTATGTTACTGGGATTAACTTGGGATTTTTAGAAGTTAGTAATATATATATGAAAAAACTATTTTGAATGTCTTACTAAAAAGTTCTGTCTAGCAAGATTTACTGTCCAGGTAAATACAATCATTATAATGTTCTTAAACCTATTTTCCTGCTAATTTATACTAATGACCATAAGGAGTCAAAATAACTGCTAGCATCCTATTTATTTTTCAGAATATTCTTGGCACAATCTTGGAATTTCTATTACTTTGAAAACTATAAATATAAATATTACAATAACTTTTATGTCAAAATCTTTCATTTATTTATGCCTCTAACTTTTCGGCAGTCTTCATGAAATTCCCTATTTGAGTTAGTTTGTAGATGCTAATTTCAGATATGGGAATACTATGAAACATGTTATTGGTAATTAAATGATGGCATTTTTCCATTACTCAGAGTAGGAAATCCAATAAGTTGTCCAACAAAGTTTAGATGCCATCCTACGAGAAACTCAAAGAGCCTAGTTAATTATATTTGTCAGCAATAGTCATCTGATTCTCATAGTTTTATAAAAGAATGCTTCTTTCATTAAAATATTACTTTGTACAGCTGTGCTCATAACATAAAAATATTTCATCTCAGAATCAGGTGTTTTTTAATTAAGAACAAGTCTCTCCTTCAAGTTACAAAGCACTTGGGAAACCTTCTGGATAAAAGACACCGTGCTAATATAGAACATTACTATTTCACGGCCAGACGCGGTGGCTCACGCCTGTAATCCCAGCACTTTGGGAGGCCAAGGTGGGTGGATCACGAGGTCAAGAGATCAAGACCATCCTGGTCAACATGGTGAAACCCCGTCTCTACTAAAAATACAAAAAAATTAGCTGGGCATGGTGGCATGTGCCTGTAGTCCCAGCTACTCGGGAGGCTGAGGCAGGAGAATTGCTTGAACCCAGGAGGCGGAGGTTGCAGTGAGCCGAGATCGTGCCATTGCACTCCAGCCTGGGTAACAAGAGCGAAACTCTGTCTCAAAAAAAAAAAAAGAAATAATTATATTTGTCAGCAATAGTCATCTGATTCTCATAGTTTTATAAAAGAATGCTTCTTTCATTAAAATATTACTTTGTACAGCTGTGCTCATAACATAAAAATATTTCATCTCAGAATGAGGTGTTTTTTAATTAAGAACAAGTCTCTCCTTCAAGTTACAAAGCACTTGGGAAACCTTCTGGATAAAAGACACCATGCTAATATAGAACATCACTATTTCACTATGTTATTTCACAATGTCCTAAATAAATGTTTGTGATCCAAGGAAAAAATAAAACAAGGCTCATCATGTACAAAGAGGACAACTGGACATGTTATACCTTTATCAGAGAATCAGCTACTCAGATTTGTTTGAAAAGCTAAAATTTAGCTTATACCTAAATTTCCCATGAGTTAATCCTTATTTACTAAATGTCATACGAAAGATTAAGTATTTTAAGCATGAGTCATAGAGACAACTTTCTAGGGTATTTCAAATGAAATCCATGAAAAATTAACAGGCCGGGTGTGGTGGCTCACGCCTGTAATCCTAGCACTTTGGGAGGCCGAAGTGGGTGGATCATCTGAAGTCAGGAGTTCAAGACCAGCATGGCCACCATGGTGAAACCCCATCTTAAAAAAAAAAAAAAAAAAGAGGAGGGATCCAAGATGGCCTATTAGGAGCAGTTCAGGATTACAGCTCCCAGTGAAAGTGCAGAGGGTGAGTGGGGGCCGCATTTCCAGACGGATTTTTATTGCCCACAGACCAGGAGATTCCCAGGCGGAGGAGCCCCACAGGTCGCCAGCGTGGCTGTTTTGGCTGGCGCGGATGTTTTGCTGGCACCCTGGCTCGGAGGTTCTCTGTACAAAATACATGGGTCCGGGCGCCGTTTTAGCTGGCGGTTGGAGCTCCGGGAAGGCAGAGTCGCCCATTCATCTGATTAAAAAGGGGATTAAAACAGGGAGCCAGGCCAGGAGATTCTGGGAAAAAAGCACCATGAATCTCAGCACCACTGTTTCAGCCAGCGCAGTGGGTGGCAGCACTGGAAATCACACAGACCTCGGGGCCTTTTCAACAGGCAACTAGAACACCTGGGAGATAGTCGACCATTCAACTAAAAAAAAAGGCTCTGAGGCAGGGAGCCAGGTGATCAGGCTCGGCTGGTCCCACCCCCACAAAAAAACAGCAATCAGAAACACTCTGGATTGAGAGTTTCACAGCAAGCACAGCTGAACCCAGGACTGTCCAGCTCTGTGGGGGAGGGGCGTCCACCATTACCTAGGCAGTCCACCACTACAGAGGTAGTTTGCCCCAAATCCACAGAATATACATTCTTCTCAGCACCACATCGCACCTACTCTAAAATTAACCACATAATTGGAAGTAAATCACTACTCAGCACATGCAAAAGAACAGAAATCATAACAAACAGTCTCTCAGACCACAGTGCAATCAAATTAGAACTCAGAATTCAGAAACTAACTCAGAACCGCACAGCTTCATGGAAACTGAACAACTGGCTCTTGAATGTTGACTGGATAAACAATGAAATGAAGGCAGAAATAAAGATGTTCTTTGAAACCAACGAGAATGAAGACACAATGTACCAGAATCTCTGGGACACATTTAAAGCAGTCTCTAGAGGAAAATATATAGCAATAAATGCCCACATGAGAAGCAAGGAGAGATCGAAAATTGACGCCCTATC